>WURT03032085.1:0-15206 GCA_009936505.3 Holothuria glaberrima | reverse complement strand
CATCAAGATGTGAGTGAATCTCAACATTTGTGAAAAAAATCATGAATTTTGTGAACCAACTCAATGAGCCCCTTTAATACCATGATGCTCTTGACTGCTTTTACCTTGACCTGTTCCTCTCTCTGTCTCTCCTCCAGTTGATGAGAAAGTTTCTCTGCTTCCTTTAAAGCTGCATCTCGTGCCTGGATGGCCATCTCAAAGTCTCTCTCCTTCATCTGTGAGGTGTTTTGCTCCTGAGATGAAGGACAAAGACTGAATGGACTTTTGGCTTCCAGAAAAAATTAAAATGATCACAAAATTTTTAAATTAATAGAATAACAGGCCTTCAATCAACCCAAATATGGGACATTTAATTTATGATTTTCATGCCCTTCTTGATGCTTATATGGCATTTGATAAAATAAATATTTTAAGTTTACTCATGATTTTAATGTCATTTTTATGAAATTTTATGATCACCTCATATAAAGTTTGATGCAAAAATTATGTAATTTATGTTTTCTCTATTTTATACACCCTTTGTTCACTGAGTTTTTACATCAGTGTTGACCCTTTGAGCCCAGGCAGAGACCACTTACCCCCACAACATTTGGTATGATAACCTGACATTTTTTTGCTATTGTTTTATTTTATTTTTTATTTTTTGTAAACTACCAATTGCATAACACTGATTACGATGAATACACCTCTGTGCAAATTCAATACTTAACAGCAAGTAATAAATCTGTCAGGGATTTGGACATTTTATATCTATTACATCAATTAAACTTCAAAAAAAATATATTCCTCATGATTTAGGGTGGATTTCGTTTTACACTTTAAAGTTTTTTTTATCTTACACCACAGCTGGACCCCTGAAATCATCACACTATTTCACAACTTGACTGTTAGTATATGCTTTGACATGCACTCTCTAAAAATCTGAATGAAAGGTAAATTGCCCTCTCAAGAGGGCCATTTTGAAAGAAAAGCTTACTCATGGAGCAAAGTGTCTTGAAAGGCTCATTTTCTATTCCAATAATGCCTCAGTGACTATCGAGGGAATAACTTTTATATTGTTATCACTACTGGAGGAGGAACACTGACTTCTGTGGCAAATGTGCCCTCTGATTTGAAGATTATGCCCTACCCCTCTAATTTTATTTTGCTTTTAACAAACAAACCTCATATGCAAGAATTTTGTACAAATTCTCTTTCAATTACCTGCCTGATTTGTGACCTCAGTTTGTGTACTGTAAGCTGAGTGGCTGTTAGTTCTTCATTTGCCTGAGGTAAAAAGCAATAATTTATGATGAAATCAAAGCACACATGATGTTTATCTTATATTTCTCTGCTTTTTAAACAGGCAGCAAAATTATCAAGAGCAATGTTGACATTCATTCACGAATTACGTTAGATATGACATCAGATTGTTGTTATCTTTACTTAAATCTGTTGAACCAAAAAGCTTCCAAGACACTGTATTGACCACAACTTTCATGTCAACAAATTGCAAAACTACTTCCAAGCATTCACTAGGGATCCTACTGTTTGAGATTTGAAATGCACCATTGCACAACTAACTCATAATGTAATGAACTTAGTCAGAAAACCTGCCCAGACAGGCATAAGACAGGATTTAAAGTTTTAAAAAGATGCAGCATAATAGCAATGGTGAAATAACTGGCATGAAACAAATTCTGGCTTGTAATGTAATAATGCTTAAAGTATGAATGGGGGATTCATGGCTTAAAGGCACTATGTCAAAATAGCTAGTCTGCAGCTCCCTTAGTTGAGCTGCAGCTGCCTCAGACATCCTACAGCAGCTACAGCCATGCTTTGGTGCTATACACATTACAGAAAAAGGATTACTTTTCCTGTGACCATGGCACATTCAACCACAATGCTATTAGCATAACCTACTTTTTTAATCTGTGATTCCAGAGAAGTCTTCATTTTCTTCAAATGTTTATTTTCTGTCTGTATCTTGGTTGTGGCTTCCAATTCTCTCTGCAAGGCCTCTAATCTTTGATGTAACTGACCCTTCTCGTACGCCAGTCGGTTTTTCGCTTCTAACAACTCTGTCATAGATGACTCCACCTTTTGATAGATGACCTGTTCCAAAAAAAATGTGATTGTCCTTTTGACATTGGATCATGAATTAACCATTTCCAAATGAAGCATTTAAAAGGGATTTTAGGGAAGAAGAGGGAGTGTGATTCCCTCTAACCCATCCCCACCCTAGTTCAAACTTGTGTTACCTGAAAACAATGAATAAAACTGTTCTTTATTAGGTTTCCTGAATATTACCCAATGTTCTGCAAAAATGTACTTACAGTCTGTCCTTAAGCTAAGTGAGTTTAGGAATGGTATAAACAAATCACAAACCTGGTTCTTTTAACCAGCGGTGGCGCCAGGATTTTTTTTTTCTTTTTTTACTTTTTTTCCAAAACAAAAAAATTGAGGTTCCTGGGGGACTAGATTTCCCCGACGAGTGCTGTAACCCCCTTGTCCCCCTGGTACCACCCCTGCTTTAACAACCAATACACTGGATACATTTTAAAAACATGCCCATCCCTTGAACCCCCACATGACCTTTGACCTTAAATTCCTGATGGGGCCAAACGTGTGCCCACTAGTAAAGAATTCCACTAAAAGCTGCAAGAAGATATATTGCTGTTAGTAGCAAGTTCAAACAATGACTCCAAATGACCTCTGGATGACTTGTGACCGTAAATTTTTTGAATGCCCATGTAGTATGTATACACCAAGAATTTTGTCAACTTTACATGATACATTACATAGTCTGGACACTTATTTGAAGATGGTGGGAGTTTAAGCACAGTTCTCTCACCCTAAGTTTTTCAACTCTGATGAAAGAGTGAGTGATACAAATAGCAAAAAAAAACCATTTTTGAAACAAACGTAAATGGACAGTAAGGCATGTGGGAGAGTGGGCAAGCTTGCACACAAATGGCTAATGATCATGACAGTTTCAACACCAACTTGGCTAGTTAATACTAAAACTAAACACCGTGGGAAGAAAACTGGGTAACTGGGAAGCCTCTTGTCGGGAAGTTTGGTATTTGGAGGTGTTTTGGGATTTTGTTTTTGTTCATAGATACATGTGAAAACTGCCAAAAAATTTGACTTGTTCCAAAAGAAATGCACATTTATAATCCATCCCTGTTTGAAATAAATTCTTGTTCCACTTTCTCCATCCCTTCACAGACTCCTTGTCCTTGCAAACTCAATGCCTTAAGGGAATACACCTGTCATCCAAGTATACCTTGGTCAATTTGCAGTCAGTGAATTGCCCTAGGGCAAGACACCACCTACATTAATCCTGCCCCCAGGTTTTAAATGTTGACCTGTTAACTAACTTCTCCCCAGTGCACTGTATATCTGTTGTAACTTGCTCAGGGCATGTTTCTTAAATAGCTTAAACTGTTAAGCAACCATAATATGCAGTGGCAGCAACTTGTTCTCAATATTGGAGGGGGGTGGGGTACATGACCCCATTTCCAAATACTTAAGTGTGTGAAAAATCAAAGCCAATGGGTGATTTCTCAAATATGCCCCCATCCCTGATCACTGCCCATGATAATATGTGCAGACCTTTAACTAGGATTTCTCTTGGTACTGTATGGTCCTCAATTAGTCCAAAATATTACACTCAAATATTGTTTTGTCTAGTATGCATATTATTAATTTGAGGCATCATGGAACCAATCTGGCAGAAAGATATCATGATTTTAGAGCTTGCATTGCTTCCACTAATACAAATTTACAGACAAAATCAAAAGAAAAGGAAGAGCTAGTAAACACAGAATAAACATACAACAATGACAAGACAAAGATGCCAGAATTCCACCCCCAAATATCCTATGCATACAGGCCAAGCATCCTGTCATGCTGGTGTCTCCACTGCATATACAAGTCAGTCAAACCATAGCTACAGGGTAGCCCATTTCAACTAACTATTCAGTAAAATCATATTTGTAAAGACAACAACTCTGCTGCATTTCTGAGGAAATTTATCAAGAACAAAAATGCATTCAAAAGTTTTATTTTTATTTTGAACTGATACCTCATCTCATTTTCAAGCACTGACCTCTTGTTCCTCCACTGTCCCTATTCTTTCTTCCAACCTCATCTTCTCAACCTCCAACTGCTGTCTCTCCTTCGCCATCATTTCAACCTCCATCTGAATCATTAAACAAAAGACAATGAAAATTGAATGAAAAAGTATCTATTTTGTACAAAATTGCAGCTGCAAATGTTCATTTGATAGAACCTTATATTCAAACTTGGTAAGAAGATATTGCAATATGCAGCTTCTGTGTCTTTAACCCTTTCACTAACTGACTGCATGGCCGAGTGGTAAGAGCATCTGACTTGCAGCCGGAAGGTCTAGGGTTCAAATCCTGGTCGGGTCATACCAAAGACTTTAAAAATGGAACCTACTGCCATTGTGCTTGGTGCTCAGCATAAGTAATGGAGTAGGGAAAACAAACCAGTGAGCTACACCTGGAAAAAGGCCGTGGCCAACTCGACTTAAACCAATTGGTTAGAAACTGGGCCATAAAACCTTATCTGACTAACTACAGCAAGGGACCCAACCCTGATGAAATGATGCATTTCAGGAAATTTCTCTCCCATAAAGAAATTAGAAGAAATTAAGGGTAGTTTGCACATAATTTCACTTTTCAGCATTTCTTTTGAATATAATTTATTAGCAAGTCAAATTCAACAGTATTAGAACTCTAGCATAGTAGTTGTGTGAAGATACTATCTTGGCACACAGCACACACATTGTTTTTGTAAAATATCCAGGGAGGATTTGTTTAAATTTATGTAAAACTATTGCAAAGAAGCATAATAGCAGACTGCCACTCTGCTTTGAGGCTTTTAGTAGCTATTTGGTTACCTGCTTTCATGACAAAACTCAATGGAAAAATGAAGGGTAAAACATGTTTTGCTAATGAACCATATACTAACTAAAAAAAGGGTTTAAAAAGGCCTCTGACAGTATAGAAGTCAATGGTAAAATACCCTCTTTGTTATTTTCAAAGCACTATTTAAATTGTCCTACTCAGCATGGTTCCATCCCATTTAAACTGTAATCGTTGCTCCCTACTTCCCCCTCCTTCACCCTTCCATCTCCAACCCCCCTGATAGTGCTGCCTTTATTTACGGATGAGATTTACAATGCATGGCAATGCTGCGTTACATTTGCAAACCAAATTTTACCCTGCCTCTAAGTACACACCATAGCTTATGTATACTCTAGGGGTATACAGATGATGACAAATAGGAATCCCTGATCCAATGCAAGTATTTGGGGGTCAAAGGTCAAATCTGTTTGCTAGCCCAATTATAGAGAGATTACATGGTGGCCTATTATTTAGGATGTCGGACTTGCGATCTTGGGATTGCTGCTTCGACTCCCTTCTGGGTAATTACCTTGCACCCTTGGGCAAGATGCTTCATCTCAATTGCCTCCCTCCACCAAGGGGTTAAATGGGTACCTATGAGGTGAACTGTCATCAGGCATGCCATTAGAGCTGCTGCTGCACGGGGAGGAGGGTGGTCTTCTGGGTGATTTATCATTGAGCAAGGGTAGTATTGTGCTGAGCCTTTGACTAGGATTGCCTATAGATATTGGTGCATTTAAAATACAAATATTATATTATTATATATCTTGTCAAATTTAAACTCAGCTCACCTGAGCCTCTTGAAGTTGCTGATGAAGTTGTTTGGTTTCTGCAGCAGAATCTTCAACAGCTTTACGAATCTATTAAAATATTGAATGAAATATTGATTGGAACAATGACTGATCAATTCATTGATTGATGGATTTGGTATGATATAAAACGACAAAGACGACAAAATATATAAAAGATGAAGAAACAGTCAAAGAGGACATAATGACATAAGAAACATAAAACAAAACAGAATAGGAACAGCCCAAAAAGCTGTTCACTGACAGGGTCAGTAAATGGAATAAAAATTTTAAAAATGGAATTAACAACTTATAGGTATCAACTCATGAAGAAGCCGTACCAATTACTAATAAAAAAAGCACACATATTTCAACTTTTCCTTCACCATCTCCAAAGTTACTTGGAAGTAACCATCTCAAAGGGCAGAGAAAATGAAAAATTCAATCTTAAGCAATTCAGTTGAATCTTCGTCATATTTTACATACTAGCTTGTATCAGCAAAGTATGTGTACCAAATTTATATTTTTATACCCAATAGACTAATTTCTGCAGCATGGCTAAAATTCAGGGTTCCTACGAATTTGAGGTAACAAACTAAAAGACTTTTTCAAGAATATCAAGACATGTACAGCTATTTTCAGAATCCAAGCTTGCCAAATAATGTTGGTAAGAAATGTTTTGCAATGTTTCAGGATGGTTTCTCCTTAAGATTAACACGGACTGCAAATTCACCACTCAAGTAATGAAAGCGTCCCTTTGTATTGTGTATGAAGCCGTACATCAGTTGGCTCAATAAATCAACCAAACATCAAGTGCTTTTGAGAACGTAAAAAAAAAACCAGACCTTTTCCAGGTTTTTGCTACTTTTTACTGCATGGAAACCTTTCCAAACAGTTCTTATTCTATACTATCAGTCCAGGGTTGCCATCCCTGTCTTACAATTTAACAATGCCAAATTCCTGCTGCAAAATATCACATCCTGTACTTCACAGGCAATTTGAAGAAAAGGACACAAAGACACAGACAAATTAAAAGAAAAGGTCACAGAAACACTGTTACATGTTAAAATGCTCTCACATTTTTGCACTTTTGGGTTCCATGGTCATTGCCACATGAAACATTTTCACACAAATTTTTATGGCCAAAATATGTCCAAATTTGGCAGTGAAAAATGCCATTTGGCAACACTGGGTTAGTCTCCTCAAGCTACTATAGGGATTTGTGATGACTTAGTATGCCCTTAGAGACAGAAACTTGTCACCCCAAGTATGATTTTTAATTGGGGGTAAGCACAAGTCTCAATTGGTGACTCCTCTTTGATTGACATTTGAGTTACAATATTCCAAAGATGCAGAGTAGCTAATGTTACACGGCATGCACAGAGATTGTTTTTATTATACAATTATGGCCTTGTTTGCTCACCAGGATATGGCCTTATGCACTAAACTATATTTGTGTCAGCACAGGGAATGATAAGCTAAAGACTTTATGGGCAGGGCAAAAACTAACTTAGTTGGCAGAATTGAAACTGTCTGGGATTAGGAGATTTCCCCTTAAAAGAAGATGAGGATGGAAGGACAAACACTCATAACAAAGTTCCCCTTTCTCTACCTGTCCCACAAAAGTTTTACAAAATGTTTAAATAATTCACCAGGTTTTGAGTTTCTTCCCCATATTCTTGTCTAGCCTTTCTGGTTTCTTCTTTGGCAAGTTTCAGAGCATCTGTCAGCTCTAGCCTGAAGGTAGAAATGGAAATACTTCTGTAATCAAAACAGCTCTTTATTTTGTAATACAAAATGCCAAATGGAAGGTTTCATGAAAAGACAAATTATGCTTCTAGGGGAACCTTTGATACCAGAACTTTGATTTAACTTTGAATAAACCGTGATATACTGGTCCCCTCTCAGGTCATATATCAGTATTGTTAAATGTAGCCAGATGTTGGCTTTAGGGGAGGGGGCGGTGACCTATAACCCTGCAAGGGCAAAAGTGGGGTAGGTTGCATTGTATGGAACAAGATTAACCATGGAAACTGTAATTTTAAACAATTAAGCAACATTTTAGCGATCCCATGGGGGAGAGACAATGGGCAAGGCAAATGTATTCCCTTCCTCCTCTGACTTTGCCCCTTGTATTCCATTTTGGAAAGGATTGGGCTAATTTCAGTCTGTGAAGTCAACTTTACCTGAAGTTCTTGTGATTTTCAATGATTCCATAACTCCTTTCGTATTTTTTTATGCATTTTGTCAACTCTAATTGACTACTATGCTCTTACATTATTTAATACCACCATAAGAGCACTGAAGATTTTGGCAGAGGGTGCTGCACATAACAAGCAAAAAAGGAACTGATTAATGCTGATAAAAATAAAATTTATTTATGGTATTCTATAAGAATGTGTCATAAACATTCTGACTCTCTTGTTTTCTCAGTCTCCTAAAAATTCTCCAAAACTCCCCATCAATTGTATTTGACTAAAATCTAACAATTCATGGGAGAATCTGAAACAGAACCAGACACAAATCTGGCTACTGAAACTAGGAAATGACTTAAAAATTATCTCACAATAGTATTTTATGAGGCCAAACTTTCCAACATTATGGGGGAAATGCCTCCAGATCAGCACAACTACTTATGACTTCAGGGCTAAAATTTCCTTCATTTTGGCTGAAATTTCCTGCTCATAGTTTTCAGCTCATAGTTCCCATACTTCAGCTCTAATAGTTGAGATATTAATGCTGGTAATGTAAGTATACCTCATGTCTCTGCCTCAGACCTCATACCTCAGTGAACAGTAATATAAGATACCTCTGTTGTTTCCACTGAGTAGCTTCTTTTTCCAAGGTCTGCAATTTAACAAGGAAATCCTGTTTGGTTCCTTGAAGTTCACTGCTGGCCTGTCTTGATTTTTCAGCTACCTAACAAGATTAAGAATGAAACAAATAGTGAAACTAAAGATATAATTCACAGAAGGGCAAGCAGAATACCATCAAGTGCCTGTTTGTGAAAACTGAAATTTTTTTTTTTTTCTTTCTTTCTTTCTTTTGGCCTACGCCCCACCTAGTTCTGCAGAACTTTATGGGCAGGCGGTTTCATAGTAAAGGCTATAAGATGAATAAAAATTCATCTTTCCACTCAGTCTTAAATTCCTATTAATTAATGTAATCAGCAGTAACATGTAACTTCAAATTTACTAAACAAACCTGCTTTTCTTCAAGGACATCTTTAAGTTTTCTGTCTAAAATTCCTGCAAACAAAACCAAAGAAGGATCTCATACTGTAACTTATGAAAGACAAATTAAGGGCACTTGTTGGTGACTAATGTAATACTTTAAAAAGATTCCAAAATATTCTCTCTTCTAGGGAGGTGAAAATCTTTTTGGCCTGTTGCAACACTTGAAAGATACTCATTTTAAAGAAATATATTTTCCAGAGATAAAACACATCATAGAAAATGTCATATCAGCACACTGCGGAATTACCCTTTCAATTTTATTAATTATATTCACACCACTGTACAACAAATGAATTCCATGAGTGTTTTACTGTAGCCTACTCATGGCACAGTAATACCTTAGATCTACACAGAAAGACAGTCAAACATTGCAGAAGTATCAAATTTTAAGGAAAGACAAGCCGTTAAATAACAAAGAAAAACAAAACTTTAGACTATTCACCAATGTGTCCACTTTACACTTTGTGCTCTTGAGGGGAACTACGTAGAGGTATTTCTTGATACAATTATAAACCCATTTTCAAAACGGGATATCTTGGATTTAGGAATGGACTATTGCTACAGGGTTAGGAGGACACATACTTCATTTTTTATGGCTATTATGAAGAGCTACTAATACAATAGATGTCCTTGACACTCATCCCCCTCCCCCTCCTCCCAGTGCCAGTTTGTTAATTAATGCCAGGTAGGCATGCACCAGGTCCAAATTTTGGAATCTGGCCAGAATCAGGTTTTTCCTCAAATACTTCCTCAAATCCAGTGAGGTAAAGTCCACCAGGACCAAATTTTTGCACTATTAAAGAAAAAAGATTGGTCAATGGCACTGAAGTCAAAGTGTGAAGTGGGGGGGGGGGAATTCTGATGGTCAACTATGTGTCAGTACATGGTAACTACTTTGTTGTGACATTGTAGCCTAATGACCCAAAACATTTACTGAAAAAGAGAATAAAAATTACAATTTTGAGCCATTTTAGCAACAAAAACTCACAATTTGCTACGGCCGAGTACTGACGTCAGAGAATGTTGGAGTTCAGAAAATAGTGAAGTCATTGCACAAAAAGAAGAACCAAAGAACCAGGTGATTTTTCAATACTACTACTAAAACTGTAGCAATAGCACAGAAATGCAAGCATTTTACAACACAAACATGTGGCTATTGTACATGTTTTTAGCAATATTGAAATTTCACAGGAGCTGCTCCCTCAAGAAGAGAGAAGGCACTACTCTCTCCAGATCAAGAGGTGCAAATCCAAAAAGTCAAGTTCATCAGTATCCAACCCATGCCTTTTGTTGACCTTACATCACATGTAGCTACTGTTACTGTAAATAACAAAGTTTTTTTACCTATTTCTGCTGTCAGTTTCCTGACATCTTCTTTCAAAGACTCATTTGCGGTTGTTAATCTTTTCTTCTCAAGTTTGAGCTTCTCTGACTCTGTCGTCATCTTGGTGCAGACATTCACAAGTTTCTGCATCTGTAGGTTCACAAATAAGATGAACAGGTTCCATAAAATTCACAACTATACATGTATTCCAAGACTGAACTTATTTTTTAGTGAAGACGTGTAATAGCAGCCATGAGCAGGGTTCGCATTAGCCGCAGGATTGCAGGAATCCCACACAAAGGTTGTCAGTTTCTGCACAAAGAAAACTTGTTGAGGGGGGAATTCCTGCACAGATTTTTGTATGGACCCATTCTGTAAAATACATGTACTTTCTGCCTCACATTCAGAATAATTTAAGCTCACAAACTGCAAACACTAAGTCAATGCAGTTATGCACTTATTAAACTACGTGTGGATGTACTTTCCATCCATAAATCCCATGAACTTTTGTTGCATGCGCTGACTAGTTTGTTAAGCTGTAGTTACCTTTGTGTTCTGAGAGCTTGACACCATTGTGGTACACCATAAACTCTCTTTACAGTTTGGTTGTGGCTGCTTTTATACAAGGTGATGTATAGAGGAAGAATATCACTACCAGCTGCGTTATATGGTAGATGATATCTTGAAACAGAATCCTAAGTCTTAGAACTTTTATTTGCAATCTGGATACAACTGCCACAGTGCTTACTGTACTTAAAATTTGATTCGTGATTACCCTGCTTTACCTCAATTCTCTCTTTTTCAACGGTACCCTCCATGTCTCTGATCCGTTGTAGCAAGGCATTGTGAGAGTCCTCTAAACTCTTCCGTAGTTCTATCTCATGTGTCAATTGCTCCTTCATCTAAACAACAAAACAGGGGTGAAAAAGGTTACTCAAAATAATTACATTTATTTTCATCTAATGTTTTCAACAATCAGAAAAGCTGTAACTAATGTTATCTCAAAGATAATCATTCCAAGCATGAAGGACATTTTCAGAGGGTCATATTTTTAACTCCCTGGTGATGGCATGTATGTAGTGCCTTCAAGCAAACCTACTTTTCAAAAGAAAGAAAATGTATATGGGTCCATTAATGTTTACATCATTTTCACACAAGTGCAAAATGTACGTTGAGGTTCAGGGGCCAAAGCCCATAAACCCATTTTCAAAATGTAAAACCTTCTCATTTTTCACACTTTTTAAAGTTTGCTGTGAAAGGAGGAAGGGATTCTAAGAAAGCCTACATTTAATACTCTTGTTACAAAAAATAAAAAATGGACAACTATTTACTCACCTCAACTATTTTTCTGTTGAGTCTCTGTTTGCTGAACTTATCTTCTTCTATAACATTTGCCAAGACAGGCTAAAAGGTGTAAAATGTGTAAAATGCAGTTAAGACTTTTCTGTAATTCCAATTAAAAAAACTAAGATCATTCAATCAAATAAAAGATGTAAGTATAAAGTTCCACAGGATTTTACAGTATCTAACCAAAAACAGTTAGGGGAAAATATGGTTGATTTGATTTTTGTATTACATACTTTCTGATATTTAACAATTTAACTCTAAAAATTTGACTTACTGTATAAGGGTGTCCTCTACCTTGTCTAAAATGTCCCTAACACAACTTTCTTGTAATTTATAATGCAAGAGGGAAAAAATTTTGTTGACCCTAATATCTAGCTACTGTAGGACCTTAATTAGGCTGTTCATGGTTATGTCACTGGTTGGCAAAGAGCATGCGCAAGAACATATGCGTGTATGTTAAGTGTTGCGCGTGTAACCGCCTGTGCGATTGAATGCAAAAAGTAGACGAATTGGAATCTACTTTGCATTGTGACGACAGTGTATTAAAGCGCGTCCTATAAACTCTTTTACCAACACGCAGTGACGTCTTTGTTTGCAAACAGTGAATGAGTCTATTAAGTCAACTTCTCAGACGGAGATACGTGAAACTTAGGTTAGCGGTGCACTTTTACTTCACATCATGAGAGTCTCTGTTTGTGGTAGTTGGCACAGCAGCTGCAAAAAATCTGGTACAACACTAAAATTCCAGTGGTTTTGCTTTTAAATGGCAGGTTCCTTTTCTCCTATGGTTATAGATAAGGGCAAAGAAGCCCCCAGATATTTCAAATGCTGCATTTTGTTCACTTTTTAAAAGCAAGGCTTGGAAGTAGCTGATAACCCTGTAAGTGATGATGAATTGATACAAAGAATAGTGCTGGGACCGAAAAGCATGTACTCGCTAACCATGCACAATGGAGAGAAATCAGTTACTAAAATTGATGATGCGAATACTTGCAAAGAAGCCTTTCAATCCACTCCCTCAGATACAGTACATATCTTACAAATGTGACATCTCAAGATCACCTTAATTCACCAATTGTTTATTCTACAGAAGAAACAAACTGTTATTAAGTTAGTAAAAGTTATTAAAAAGTTACTGATCGTAAAATTTGTGATGTCTCAAAGAAACAAACTACTGCAGTCACCGACCACAAAACGGGATGAGAAGATACCAAGACACAAGCAGTGCTTGTGATCATAACATACACTCACTTCCATTGACTTAACATCATGCGAGAATACACACAAAATGCGAGGTTTGGTTGGCTGGATGATGTTGCACTTGCAATCCCGCTGCAACTAGACAACTAGTTCTGCAAAGCATGTTTCACTCACGATCCCATTAGTCACTATTTTCAGCATTTACCATTAATGCGAGTATTCGTTAGCCAATCCCAAATACTTTGCGAGTATTCGTTTTCAAAATTCACTAACCGGTCCCAGCAGTAACAAAGCATTTAAGTGATGAAAGGGAAAGCAATTGCCCAAATTTATTTAGACATGACTGGACAGCTCCCCTTCCTTCCTCTGCGAAAAAAATTATTTTGAAGTGATAGGACAACAACCCCGTCCCCTCCCCGAACAATGTCCCTGATTTCCCCTGAACAATTTCCCCTGGACAACTTTCCTCAGAATAATTCTCCCTGACACAGTTTTTATTTACTCAGACAATTTTCTATCACACAATTTTCCCACCCAAGGCAATCATCCCTCAGAAAGTTCCCCCACTACATTTGGAATTGTCCTGGAGGCACTGCCCTGGGAAATTGTCCATGACAGGAATTGTCCAGGTGAGAATTGTCCAGTTAGAAATTATCAGGGGGAGGGGAAGGGGGGAGAAATTGACTGGCAACCTATTTTGAAACATCAGCTAAATGCTCTTACAAATCTCTGCTTATTTCCCTTACAAAGTGTATACATTTTTAACAAAGTTTAAGAACATAAAATAATGCACATCAAAGGTAAACCAACAAGTTTTCCAGCATGAATTTCACAATACAGAGATAAAACTACTGTATTGTCACATGATTAAAAAGAGCCATCACTGAATTGGGATGCCAGGGTATGCTAATTAAATTTTGGGGTAGTTCTTTTAAAATGCCAAAAAATGGATGTGACAAATACTATAGCTTTGTTCCCCCTGCTTTCCCACTTTTCTTGCTCCAAACAGCCAAAAAAAACAACCAAACTGGTAAAACTGCAACAATAAAAACAAAAAAGCAATTATCATGCAACTCTAGACTGTCTTAATTTAACATTTTACATCCCATCTTTCCCCCTCCCACCACCCCCTCCTTCCCCCAATCTCTGTCAGCTGTCCCTTCTAATCTGGAACAATACTGGACACCATTTGAGCCTCCTTTCATTATCAATCTAGGCAAGAAGGTAACACTTTAAAAAACCATTTGTACCATTAAGTACAAAGATCATATTTCAGTGACATTTACAAACCTGGCTTTTGTTGGATGCAGATGTAGCTAATGCTTCTTTCAATGCAACGATCTCATCTTCCAACTCTTTCCGACGGCTGAGAGCACCATCAAATTCTTGTTGCTTTCGCTCAAGTTCTAACTTCAGTTTTCTTTCAGAAGTCTCATTCCTTTCTTTTTCTTCTCTAAGTTGTTTTCTAAGGCCATCTGCCTCAGTTCCATAAATATCTTTTTCTGCCTGCTGGGCACAAAAGTTCAACTTCAAAGTTTGAATCTGACTTTCAGCTCTACAAACCCTTGTCACCATTGCCTCGTAATTTTTGCGCAAGGTTTGAGAATCTGTTATTTTTGAGGGAAAAGGTGAAATTGGTGTTGATGCTTGTTTCTCCATATGAGAGGACCTTTTGTCCCTTGGTAACTTTTCTGGCACAAATCCTAGGTATGACAACTGCTCTATCAACCTGCCAGTATCTTTTTCTGCAGATTTTAACCTTTGTTGGAGTAAAACGTCTGTGTTTTGAGGGTCCGGTTGACTAATTTTACTAGGTGGAATACTCCTTCGTTTTCTTTGTGCTGCCATGGTGTACAGATTTCTGCAACAAAATATATGCAGTAAAATGAGCTTGTTTCATTCACTGTAATGACCAGTAATGACAGCCATGAAACTAACATTCTATACAGTAGTTCACTGTATTTGTTCTCCACAAAGCTGTTCTAGTGGAGACATACTGGACTGTACCGTATATGCATATTAACAGCAGACCAAGGTTCTAGTAAGTACAGTACAGCCAAGGCTTTATCCAGAGATCCTTTTAGCTATCCAATACCCCACCCCCCACCCCCGCCGCAACATTTTTTTCTTTTTGCTTTTGTACATACTGTATCAAAACAGCTACATTAAAGTACAGTAACCGTCACTCTCAAAAGAAGGGTTCAAGCAAAAATTTACTTTTCATATGTGAAACTAAATCTTTACATTTTGGTGAAACTTTCATTCAAATCGGACATGTATTACTCAAGATATCAGCAAAAGAAGTAACTGCATTTGTTACCCAAAGTGAGCTTGAGGCAAGTGGGAGTTATATCACTAGGCAGCTCCCTGATATCACTTCCCCACATTGATAAGG
>WURT03032084.1:0-34300 GCA_009936505.3 Holothuria glaberrima | reverse complement strand
GGGGTTTCATGCAAACCTGGGAAATGAGATTCGAGAATATTATGACAAAGTGTCCCAACAGTTTTGTCCAAGATTGTAGCTCACTTTCAAAAATATGTCAGCAGTAAAATAGGCTCAAAAATGGAACGTAGCTAAATACCATCTGAGTGCTGTATACTACCAAACCGTTTTTCTTAACGCGTAACATTTGAATGAAATTATGAATGTGAATGCAATACTGGAATGGGGTGGGGCTAATTTTCTATGGTTCCCTCAGCAGAGCATAGTAGTATGTAAGCTCATATGTTTTCATAACAATATTTTTAATTTTAGCATATTACCTACACTCAACGACTAATAGTACCTGAGACCATCCCACAGAGCGGATTGATTTTTGCACTTCAAGAAAATAGATTGTTAGGGAAGAATTAGAAGTTATATTATTGCTTTCAGCGGAGATAATGAAAGGCTGGCGGGTTATTCGTGTCAGCTGTGGATTTTTTTGAACCTTGTGGAGTTCCGAAGGATTATGAAGAACCTGACGAGCACCTATAGTAAGGGACGTTCTGGTTTGATTCCTTTTTATTTTTGCTTACAATTTGGTATGATGTAGAGTAGACATCACACTATAAGAAAAATATGTTCTCCATTCTTTTTTATGTGTGCAAGGGGGTGGTCAGCCACTTCAAAATGGCCGCCATTTTGATCATTTTGGCTGATCTAGCTCAAAAAATGCTCTTTTTCTCCTAAATGTGGGGTCTAAAATTTTTCCAGAGTCTCCCGCGATATCCTAAAAGATGTTTCCAAATTATTGATCCGTTTTTTGGTAGTGACCTTTCGAATGTGGCCCTCTTCGCAAATTTTGGCAATTTTGGCAATTTTGGCAATCTTAGAGATCAGGACCTCTAGTCCTGCTTTACATCATATCAAACTTTTACCAAATATATAGCAAAAAAAACGTAAACTCCCGAATTGTTACAGATCGGCCTGGACAATTGGTTATGTGAAGCTCTCATATCCCTGTTTTGAAGCCTTCCCTAACTGCTTAGCTTGTTTTATTGTGTAGAAGTCGCGCTTTTGTGGGATCGATGTGTGCCATTAGAGGTTATGCGCAGCATAATCCACCCCATTATAAATGTAAATTATTTGCACCTGCTGCTTTTCATATTTAATGTAACGTTAAGTAACGTTACGTTAACGCAATGAACTGTTTTCTGCAGAAAGGGTTACCTGTATACTGACAATCCAATGTTAAACACTGAATGGCTCTTCGTCCCTAGGGTAGTTTGAAAAAAGATTAACTGTATTGTAAGCCTCAATCTTATCTTCATGATGAAAAAAGTGATTATTCCAAAACCACTCCCGCTGTAGTATCTGTTATTTTCAGCCGGTCAAAAGCGGGACCACGCATGACAGACCCTTGATGAAGAGGTCTGAGGGTCGAGAGGTTGGTTAGTTAAGTTTGCGTCCTTTCGGTGACGTCAGGCATAAAAGGGGCAGAACTCCTTTGGAAGTAAACGCTTGGTTTCGCCCCTTGGCTCTATATTTTTGTAATTAACTTTCATTCATCAAATTATCTTGGTGGTAATGTGTTTCTCCTGTACCGATTCTTTGATGTTGTAAATAGGCTAATATCTTTATGCTAGACGGAAATGCTTAAAACTTCCTTTGGTCTACTCAGACAAACGATCTCTAGGGCAACAAGACTGTTGGTCTAACAGGCAAGTACGAATGAAAGCCCATCAAGATGTATACTTTGTAAATTACCATTGGAAAACAATTAGAGATGATTGAAGACCTAAAGAAAAACGTATGCACAAATCATGAGAGTAATGGTCAGTGCAACAAGACGCCCAAGGGCCCAAGTACGTTGCTACTTGTATTGAATATTGAAATACTTTTCATTCATTATTATTCGGTAGCCTCCCAACATCTTACAACCTTTTCGTTCTATTTTAATTAACATTTTTTGTAGCTCCGACGATGATTGACCAGCCGATGTGATAATACAGTGGACTCATAAATTTGTAAAGCGTATGGTTGAAGAGCTTGCATGGATTTCCGGAGTTGAAAAGTTTCGCTCAGGCTTCCCCATGATGCAAATAGCAAAGAAAGTATGAGCAATTTCAAAGTGCTGAAAAACAACCGTTTCAAGGACATTACTGAAGTGATTTACGTGTGTGGTAGGCAACTCTTTTACAATAGCCTAACCGAACGAAAATCTAAGGCATCCAGCTATGACAAAAATGCCCTCACATACCATTCACTGACATGAGCATATCCAAACTTTGGATATATGAGAGCTTTTTCCGGTAAAGCCCTCACAAAAAAGGAATAACGCTTGGCAAGTTGATAGTTGATAATGTGGACTTATGTGTGAGAGGATGAATGATGGTAAGGGTCAAATGTACTTTATACACGGGTCGGGGGAAAGATAGCATTATGCTTCACTTGATCTACTATTGCAAAAATGATCTAGTTCAACTAGGAATTGCTTGGAGACCGCTTTTGAATGTAACTTCGTGATATTGACACCTTCATACTCCCCGTACTCCCCGTATGTACTGCCCTACTAAGCATTAGGTTAAAGACCATAAGTTCACGTGAACTCCACAGCTACAACAGGCGTGTAAATAGTGTAAAAAGTAGGTCGTGCTCAGTTATTGTCATCAGCAGTTAAGTTGTCTATCAATATTCAGTATTTGGAGAAACGTAGTCGATGAGGCTTGAAGGCTACAAGAATTGGCACTTTGTTCAAGTGGCTCAAGGCTGAAAATGTTCGCTTGTTTGCTTTATTGGTTTTACGCTTTTTCACCTTTCTGCCTTCTCATGGTGTTCTCATTTAGAAACGGGAAAAGTCCAGGCAGATTGCAACATCATGATTTATAGACCAAATTTGTATACCTACAACTGACTGCTTAGAAATACAGGGCTCACGTCAAAATTGAAGACACAAAAACTTTGTTGAGAAAAGCAGCATTCGATCGCAATGCTACAAATATTTTGAGAGGTAGGAATGAACCATCCTTTTTTCAGTCTAAAGTAATATAATCATGCAAGCAAATTCTCTTTTTCATGAAACTATTCAAAGTCCCATCTAATTTGGAAGCAAATTTTCTTCACATATGGGTGTTAACTCTTACAAACAAATACTGTTACAACTAAATACTCTATGGATCGTTTTGATGTGTATACTATGTAAGTGTGAAAAAGTTTAAATTTAAGCAAGATTCTAGGTAGATCCTTTTTCTTACTTAAGTTCAGTGTAACTATAATTAAACTTAGGAGTGAAACGTCTTTCTTGCTGATCGTTTTCTCAAGAACACAAGTTTCAGGTTTTCGTACTATTTTTCCTCAATTGTAAAAAATGTGTCCAAAATTAACCATTTACTAAGTACCACAAGAAAAGAAACACCACCAATCTAATGTATTCGTCATGTTTTTAATGACGTTGTAACTAGTTAACATTCACTGAAAGTAACCTTTATCCCTCCAGACCGTTAAATTCACTTTTCAACTGAATCATTCAACTTTGCAGAATTGTATTTTGTATTGAAAATACCAAGGAGGCGGGGAACCTGGAGAAAAAATTACAAAGGGGACTGTAGTATGGTCGAAGGAAAGCTCACATGTATGACCACATATGGTCAAAGGACTTCTTAAATTAAAATGTAAACAGCGTAAAGAACCTAGAAAAAAACGAAATTTACATCGAAATTCATCAAAAATTGACCACCCTACCGCATAAATTCTTCATTAGACTTACCGTACATCATGATGAAACGTGACCTGAAAAATTCAAATTTGTGATGTCGAGAGAGGCACTCATAAGGTCCGTTGTCCGTTGTTTTTCCAGCCTTCATTTTAAGGACAGTTATGTAACATTAGCGTGTCCCGAGGGGTTTATTTTGGAAGGTTAGTGTGTCTCCGTGAAAAATGTCAATACAGTAACCAAGCTGCTAAATACCAGAAGGATAATAAAGAGATGATCTATTTTGTGTTAACAAAAGAAATAGTGGTACGGTGCAACCCATCATTATTTTTGCATACGCAATGAGTCGTCTAAAGAACTGTCAAACCTTGAAGTTGTATTTCTTGAGAATGGAAATTAAAGCTATTTTTTTAAAAGGGATTGTACATTTCTCTAGGGGAAATCTCAACCAAGACAGTCTCAATTCCCCCAACTAAGTTAGTTTTAGCCAGGCACATAAATGACTTTTGTCTTCTCCCAGTGCAGAAACAAACACAGTTTGTTGCTTAAGAAAATATCCTGATTAGCATACAAGTCCTTAATGTGTTATGAGATTACTCTCTGTGCATGTTGCGTTATATGAGCTACTCTGAATCTTTTGATTTTTGAAACTCTGATGTCAGTCAAATAGCTGTCACCAACTGAGACTTTTGCCTACCCTCAAGAAAAAGTCACACTTGAGGTGACGAGTATCTGTCTGTAACTGCCAAGTTACAACAGGTCTTTTTGCTCACAATATCTTTAAGTTCAGTATTAAGCTTTAAGACTCCTATCTGTGTGCTTATGAGGCACAGGAGCCAAACTCATGCAGGCTAAAGGTATTTAAAAACTGATTTGAGAAAAACTGTAAATTTAGACGAAACCAATATTTTAGGCCTGGACTAATATCCCACCAATATTTTACTGATAAAAGTTCCAATATATGGAAAAATATGTTCAACAGCAAAACTTTGCGCATACATTCTTGTAGCTTAGAAAATCATTAGCATACTATATATTTCACAGTAATAGCTCTTGTGTAAACTTCAGATTTGCATATTTGCGTCATAGCTATTTACAGCTATTTATCCATAGACGCGTTAGATAATACCAGGGAATAAAATCAATGTTTTTCATTTTTTGTGAGGTAAAGCGAAGTGTGAGAGTTTTGATCATCCATGAAGAGTCACAGAATTTATATTAGCACCAGATTAAGGAGTCGAGGGTATTCAACCATCTAAAGCGCCTAGGTTTTTATTTTCATTCTAATTTAACCTTTTTTTAATTTTATGTTCTCCTTCCGGATATTCAAATGTTCTTACTTCAATAAAAATTATCAAAGTTGTTAGAGAGAGTAGTGCAAAGGCGATTGTCAAAGTTGTAATATTAAGCCTGACGCGAATGTATCACAGATTATGCACATGACTTTTATACATTGTACACAGTTAAATCTATGAACTGCAATACTGTTTACCTGGAGCACAATATGTAAGTCACGTGTAAGTTCTATCGAACTTACGAAATATACAAAAACGTGTCGAAGACCAAAATTGATGACTGCAGATTATGAGACTACTGTGGACCTACGCTTAGAATACGACACTACCCACAGACCCGTAGGCGTAATTTTCTTTCTAATGAGGAGTGTGGGCAAATCGCCCTGACCTTGATACAAACCTTCGGATTATTTTTCATTTGCAATGATTCCGATGGGAATTGCATTTTGCTGGGAAAAATTGTTCCATCTAGTGAAGGGGGCTAGTGCGTATCTTTCAAAACTAGGCCCTCTTTAAAATTTCGGACAACAAAAACAACTATTGCCTAACATATTTTAGTAGTAGGGTGTTATGCAACGCGCGAGGCATGTTTTTACTCAACAATTAGAATGTCAATAAGAATGTTGACTTTTTCTGAAATGGCACTGCATACGCAAAAATATTCACGGAATGTTGATGTGAGAATTCCTTTGTTAACGTTATATTTTAGTTACCTCTACACCCCAGAGAAACTTATTGTTTGGTTAGTGATAATGAATATTTTCAAAAATGAAAGTCCTACCCAATTTCATGTAGACAACTTTTACTTCCAAAACAAATGTTTAAGGACTTATCTGTTATAATGGAAGTTTAAAGAAAGAATAACATTTTACATATTAATTGCACGTCGCTTTTTTACGTGCAATTTTGGCTTATGTTTATTCATGATATAAGAGTGATTATTCTGTAACACGGTCTATATGCTGAAGATTCGGAGGATTCAGATAATAACTTGTCGCATGTCTTAGCTTTTTGTTCCCTTCTACATTTTAGTTTACTTATTATTAAAATATAATGTAATTATTATATTGGTGGCAATTTTGCTCTTTCCGCCATAAAATTTTTGCATAAAATATGTCCAGATATAAAAAGCAATTGTGTCAAAAGTATTTTGAATTATTATTTTTCTAATTACTTTCGTAATAAATTATAACTATTATATTAACGACCATGTTAATGCTCCCTCCACCTTGGTTAGCATGAGTTCCTGTATAAAATATTGAAACTCATGCTTTTATTTTAAGTACACTTTTTTTAAAAGAAGTTAAGGGCTTTCGATTGAATCATATTTTTAATGATAATTTTCTTTAATATTTTGGATATTTGCTTACAATTACTTTGAATGAAGGAGACCTAAAATAATTACTGTAATCCCTTGATTATCCCCTTGGGACCATAAGGTTTCAAAAAAAAAAATGGGTCGGAGAGTTTTTGGGGAGAAGTGCCTTTGGCCTATGGCCTGTAGGCCATTTCGAGTCCCGATGACGTAATATCAGGTAATTTTACCAATGTTACGCCGTAAGTCATTTTTAACTTTATTAAAATAAATTAATATAATTGGTTAATTGGTATCATGTTTCTATCGCTAGTACATTTGTGCGCAATAAAACCATCTCCTAAAAGGATATAAGTCCTTAAAGATAAGAATGGCAGCCATTTTGAATTATGAGGTATTGTAGCTCGATAATGTACATATGATGTCGATTGCATTGATACCAAATTTTCTTTGTTTAGAGCGTTTTCCTATATTGGCCTATATTTGATTTATTTAAGGCAGCCCATTATAGAATGACAGGTGATTCAAAGTAAGGTAGCTGGATGGTCGTGAGGTTGGTCATGTTTAGTCTAAGTGTTCCCTTTGGGACGTAGCTCCTTTGAGGGCAGAACTCCTTCGGGGAGAAAACGTTTGCTTTTAGCCTTCCCGCTCTTCGCCAGAGAGTCGAGGGGACTTTGGAAAAAGTAGGTAACTGGATAACTTTATTTTCAGAAATAAGGTTCTTACTGGGAAAAGTTCGCTGTTTTGTAGACCCTAGAAATTTTGGACACCCAAACTTCAACATATGTTAATGATGCAACATTCAAAACTCTTGTAATGAGTAATCATGTTGGGAAAACTGCAATATGACACAATTTATTGATGAAACCGAATGCTTTATAATAGTAAAAAGCTATTTTCTGTTTGCTTCATATTCACGCATTATAAATACTCACGTTTCCCTTAATAGTCGATAACGGTTATTTAAAACATCGTGACAAGACAAGGCATTGTTTCTTTTACTTACGTTGGTTGCACAAGATTATAGCCCGTGTGATTTCACATTTTCCGTATTCGGGAGTCATAGCTGTTTTTGGATAGGTATGGAGCCCACTATGGTGCAGTCATATCTTTGCATATTGAGCATAAGTAGCTTATTACATTACTGCTTAATTGTCTAAAATAATTTCTTAATTGTAATGAGGTAATTTATATCATTTTGAATTGGAGTCTTTCAGACAATTTTTGGAAATATTTCATTCATTTTGGGGGCCGTTTTGCTTTCCGCCATCTTGACTGACCTGAATCCCACCAACACAGTTCTAAAAATTAATATTGAAAATTTTGTCAAAAATTTGACCAAATTGTAAGATTAGATGTTTAAAAAATATGTTAAGTAATATTTTCTGCACAAATTGTGTATAAAATAGTATTTACAAACCGAAAATGCTACCAATTTGGAGATCGAGCGCCATTTTGGATTTTGAGTGGCTAAAGGGTTTTTCTAAAGAGCAATCCCCAAGGAGCATGTGTGCACATTTTGGTGCTTATTTCCACTTGTGAAAGATTTTACCCCCGAAATGCATTTATCTGCCCTACTATTAGTCTACAAAGGTTACGGAAAAGAAGGGAAGGAGACGAGAGTAATTAGGAGAAAATAATAATATAATAATATTAATATGTAATAATAATATTGTATGTTAGTAACTATAAATCAATAACGGACTCGCCCTTTTTTTGACCATCTACGTTTAAGAACCTTGGTATGCCATTGAAAATAGGTCTCGAAATGGAAGTCGGTGTCAAAATGATTTAATGCCCCCTCCCTTGAACTTGAAAAGTATATGTAGGCCTCTGACTGCGTAGCCAACTTTTCAGTAGAATTAAAGCTGTGTAGCGTACCAATAACAGAACCATCAATTCGATTGCACATTGCGTGTAATGTTTTGTCTGGCACCATTTGGAAGGACATCCTGACTAAATGTTAATAAAACGGCATGTATTTTTGCGGTTTATACATTTTGAAAGTTCTGTGCGTCAGAAAATTCACAAACTTTATAAGATTGAAGTGGAATAAAATTTCTACTTTCTTTTTATTTTCGTAGTGACTGTAAATTTCAAAACATAGTCATCAATCTCCGAGGCATTTTAACAATCAATTTTTAGTACGTCACGTGCCAATCAATGGTTGTTTTCATGTGATGGTGTCATATGTAAGAAGCATGTAAGGTTGACTACTTTTGATGCTTTCAAAATCTGGAGGGCAATGTTCAGTCTGCATTAGGCAGTGAAACTCCATCTTAATAGGACCTTTCCTTTGGGTGAAACTAATTTTCGAAAAAATGCTAAATGATATATGCAGTGTGTGATAGGAAATTTGTGACATCATCTGGGCAGATTGATTAGACGTAGTTTTTTGTTTTATTCCTTTTTAATTTTGATACCACTAAAGTGAATATTTCATAACTTTGTTTGCTGTAAAGGTCACTACAAATGCCACCAGAATATGCCCTGAAGTTACCCCCGAAGGTGTATCCGCCTTGAAATATGGTACAATAATATACGAAAATTTGCTACATTCCTTCGATTAAGACGCGAAACGTAAAATCATATTTGGCGATTGTTTTAACGATACAGTAATACACTTATTCTTTCAAAATGAATAAACTGGGCACACACACACCAATATTGTGACAGATTTCTAAACATGCACTGCAAATATTTGTTCCCTTAAAGGCATTTTCCAGTGGCATTTCACAAGGATCTTATGTGGAAGAGAAAATTGTTCTTATTCGTGCCCTTTAAACCCCATAGCAATACTCTTTTCCTAACTCGAGATATCTTATATTAATGAGTGCTTATTACTGTCAAAAAATACCTCCAGTTCTCATCAAGGTCACAGATTGTTACATGTAAAGTGGGCACATTGCCTCAGATTCCCTTTGTTTTTCTTTATAATTGAATGTCCTGATTTTCCTTGAAATTTGATACTGTTGGAATGTCTGAATATGTTTCCATGTAGATTTAGTACAAATCTACACCATATGTAGAGCATCACAAACTAAGTTGCTAAATATTCCCTACAACGGCATTAATATCATAACGAAATTCAATTCTATGTCAAACTATTGTGCCGCGATGACATCACAGATTTCCCATAATGCACTTTATCTTGAGAAAAAATTGCATTTCTTTGAAAATTTGTATCTTCCAAACGCTGCAAGCTATTGAGATGCGGTTTTCACCTCCTATAAGAGAAAAATTTTCTGCATTTTTTAAACTTACTGAATTTTGTGTCTGGAAAATCCCTTTAAATTACACTCCATATCAAGTAAAAGAACAGTTCGCAAGGGTTATTGTCAGCGAAAGTTCCTTAACTTTTCGCTTTCGTTCCTTAAATTTCGTTTTTGATTCCTTGTCGAAGGTAAAAAGAATCTATGCAATCACGCGAGCAATCATGTGTATGTGTGTATGCGTGTATGTGTATTAATGTGTTAGTGACGCTTGGCTTGTAAACACGATATATGAAGATAGCAATGGTGAATAATTTTTATACTTAGAATATAGAATTATTAAATTAAGAAAAAAAATTCCTATTGTTTTAGGTGAAGGTCGAAGTTGGCATGTGAGGTCATCAAAGGTCAAAAACCGAAAACCTTGTAAACACGATTTCTCTAGGTAGGAAGCAGGGATGCTTCTCATACTTGGCATGTGGATGCGTTATAGTGTGAAAATAAACCGTTTTGATTTTGGTAAAAGTCAAAGTTTATCTGAGGGTTACCAGAGGTAAAAATACAAAATTCCCAAAACCTGCTTGTAAACACTACATCTCAAGATTGCAATGAACTTTATCATATTAAAATAAAACAACCCATTATTTTCAGTGGAGGTCAAAGGTCATTTGACGTCATCAGAGGTAAAAAACCGAACACCTTGAAAATACGCGATATTTCAAGACAGGGAGGATGGACCCTTTTCATATTTGGTATAGAGATGTCCTACATTAAAAGAAAGAGAAACTTTCGGGTTTGTTGGAGGTCGAAGGTCTTCTTAGGTCATCAGCGGTGAAACTAAGAATACCTTGTAAAATAAACAGACAGTGGGCGGTACCTTCAAATTTTGTTCGGCGTTTAGTTACAAAAGATAAGTTAAGGTTAAATTTTGTACTAAGCAAAAAACATATAGATGGAAGTTTTTTCTCAAGCATTACTACTACACAAATAATTCTTATATAAATTTTCCAATTGTGAAAACGTGTAAAGGTTGCTGTGAGTATAGGATGATCAGAAATACTATATGGCATTGTGGATAAGAGCTCGGTTTCTCACGCAGACGCACTCGGGCACGAGTCCCTCCTAGGACAGGTCTTTTATTTCATTGTTGTTATTCACTTTCCAGTAGGGTTTAAAGGTCAAATGAGTACAGCAGAGGTCAAGAGGTGAAAACATCGTTAAAAAAGAGAGAATCAAGAAGTGTAAATTTCAGGGATAAACCGAGTAAGTGCAACGAATCATTCCCTTTCAGCAAGGAATCACTAATCCTTTTGGCTCTCGGCCTTAACCGAGCTGTCTCAAAACACGACGTATTGTTTACACTATTTAAGAGAATACTTTGCTACCTTGAATTTTTGTCTTTTTTGCCAGATAAGGTGCAATTATTGTTATGGCTTCCTACCAATCGACTAGTAGAGAGGGTCCCGAATATCAGGTGTCGAAAAGATTCACCTCTGAGCTCGGTGACGATGTTCCTGGAATGGAGTACATCCAGCAAGAACTCCGTAAGACCGCCATATCAGGTCCCCCTCCAGAAAAGATCGCTAGCGCCATCCATCTATTCCGTTACCAGTTCCAACAATGCGATCATAACTTCCTTCAAAAGAATTTGATGAGTAATAATCAGAAGAAAGAGTTGGGGAAATTCAATCTCCTTTATTACTTCCGATCTAAAGAAGATATAGAGACCTTCTTGAAATCTTACCCCCAATATTTCGGTTTCAAATACGAAGTCATCTACAATCCTTTCCACTTCACAGATGACGGATTGATGAAGTTCTTGAAGCAAAATCGAAAACCTCAACAGCCAAGAACCCCTGTTCCTCACGAGCTTACAGAATCAGTTAGTGAATGCAAGCGTCATGTTGCTAGATTGAGGAATCGAGCTCTTCAAAATCCACCTCTCGTGCTTGCGATGGATTGTGAAGGCCTTCACCTCGGTGAGATGGAAATCTAACTCACAGTTATTTTGAACTATTTTAGTGAGATTCCATGTCTGTGGTTAACCACGGTGGGTAAACAACAGATTAATCCCAATTGAATGCAATTATAGATCTATCCATTAGTTTGACTGGGCCGAGGAGGGGGTTCTTTTTCAACAAATCGTGACTGAGTATTTCAAGTTTGATAGTTCCAAATTCCTAAGGGCGGCGATTTGTGTTCGATCAGGAAGGTAGTGTTATTCTAATGTCACTTCCCCCAATGCGTTGTTGTTCAATTGGGGCTAACCGTTCAAATCGATGCATTTTTAAAGAAAAACGCATACTTATCCGTTCTAAGGTTTAAGTGTAAGTTCACATCGTAGACCAGGACATAGTTCCTGTATACTGGGAACTATATCCTGCTGTATGGTGCACATACAAACGTACGCGTAAGTGTGCATATGGCCCTACGTAAGTATTTGCGTGTATATGAGCGGTCTTCATAAATTTGGCACATGGCACGTGCCAGTCTCTTCGTAAAAAAACAATAGATTTTCAACATAGTCCTTTCACCAAATCAAGTCAAATATTTCACCAGATATGGATTCGTTGACAGCGTCCTGGGACTTTACTTAAGTACATATAGGAATGGGAGCAAAATCTTCCATACCTTTTGATTGCCTCCTTTTGATCCCCCTGTCTGTATTTTATTTCTGTCTGAAATGGCACATTCTTATCTTTCTTTTTATATTTTAAAATAGCAAAAAAACAAACTACGCAATTTATAATGCTGATGAATTAACTATCTTCCATAAAATTTGAATACTTAGGTTTATATCTACGTGCTACGCTGGTTTTTAATATATTGCCGTATACAATCTATGCCGCTAGAAGCAAAATGTGCCTTCCTACAGCAAACCTCGTACTTAAGGCCCAAAAGACCTTGTTTATCTAATGCATTCACATTATGATCTGATTCAAATACAAATCAATATATTTATGTTTAAATTTTTCTTTTGAGAATGATACTTATATAGAATATTTTATGGATAAAGAAAGTAAATGCCTTATCACAGGAAGATATGGGACTCTGACTCTGCTTCAGCTAGGAACAGTAGAGGGCGAAGTCTTCATCTTCGATATTCTGGCAACTCCCAACAAACACGACATGTTTATAAATGGTGGGCTGAAAGGTCTCATAGAAGATGGAAACATTCTTAAGGTATGTTTAGTAAACAAAGTAGAAAGTCAGTAATGGTTTATTGATCAGGGTTAACAGTGCCGTAGGAACAAAAGCTGGTAGATGTAGACTCCACCCCTCCCCGTCTTCAATAATTTTTAGTCTGTTGTTTCCTATATTTCAAAACGTATTCTTAACGGTGTTTTAAAACGGCTAGAAATTACCTTGGTCAATTTCAAAATCAAGGAGATTTCATTGCTTTAGAAAAATAAAACTTTAATTCTAGCGTATCTGGGAATAGTCGTAACCAGGAAAATCATTGTAATGCTGGGTTTGGGGAAGTCAACGCTAGACGTCCCGTTCAGTAACTTACCTTAAATTTTCAAATAATTAAATATACAGGCTAAGGACGGAGCAATAATTATATTCAGTCATTCAGTTGCAGAAATATTTTCCTGTACATATATATATATATATGACTTATTTTTTTGTGATGTATTTTTCAGGTCATTCATGACTGTCGAACTGACCAAACTGCTCTTGCGTTCCAGTTCCATGTGACCTTAACCAATGTCTTTGACACTTCGGTAAGATTGGGTGACCGTTAAATACTCTCCGCATTGCTCGGTAGACCAATACAAATTGGATTTTTTTCATCAGATAAGTTTCTATCTAAGTCTGGTGTTTTTCTGCATAGGCATGCATAGACTGGCAGACATTCATACAGAGAGACAAACAGACAGAGGGGAGGGAGGCAGGAAGGGAAGGACAACAGGTAGGGAAGTTTGTTGTAATAAAATATAATTTCCTACAACCACTGGTTCAAATATGATACCTTAAAAATTATACACTGCAGTTTTGCCTCCTCTGGTTGAATATAGCAAAATACATTTTTCACTAAAGATTATTTCAGTCTCTTCCAAGTAATTTAATTTTTAATATGCCATGATGATACACATTTCTGATTCTTCAAGTAAACACCAGATTTTCTCTCTTCTTTTTTTTCTAGACTGCCTTTATGACTCTGTGTGACCAATTCAACGTACTACGCAGACCTTTCAGGCCGAAGCTAGTTGAACTCTTTAAAGTGTTTGGATATGATGCTAAGCAAAAAACTAGCTTATTTGCCTACGAACAACCTTTTGGGAAGCGCCCTCTCACTAGCGAAATGCTCGAGTACGAGTACGACGTGTTGGGGATGGTACCTTTGATCTATGAAAACATGAACAGGTGAGTGATCGTTGTTTTTCTTAAGAAGATAAACTTTATTCACAATGTCCTTATTAATTACAACGATGTCATTCCATTGTAAGAAAATGTGTTGCCCCCTTCGAATTGAAACGGTGCCACTTGCATTACATAACCTTCAGTGTGCCCTAAAGAAAGATCGATGTGTAGGTGCACACACGTTTTGCAGAATAGGGCAGAGGATGCTGCTTGTAGGGAACCTGCAAATAGTTAAAAGTATACCAATGAGGATCTGGTTTGCTCACACCTAAGCTACCGCCTGCACATCGTAGGATGACAGTACCCTAAGTTGCCTACTTGATTTTAAATGCAGTACACAGTTTATGACGTCTTAACCAAAATTACTGTGGATGATTCTTCCATTAAGTCTCGTGGAGTTAAATTGGTAATTTGCTTATTAAATAAGGGCTGTGGTTAATATACATTGCAGTTCTCATATAGCGCATAAATATTAAAAAGATCATAGTTGCGCTTTGCATCAAGAGATGAATGAGACGGGAATCCAACTGCTTGGAATCTGGATGCAAAATAGTTGTCATAATTGCAAACTTTATGCTTCGTTGTCTTTCTTCTTCATCCACCTATTTGGGCCTGCCAAACTATGAGAGTACTACCTCGGAGCTAGTTTTTCTGTGGTTAAACAGCCCACAGTACATCTATCAACCTCCGTTGTGTTATAGCAGGTAGTTAGATTTAGATGAGGATTTACCGACACGTCAACAAAATAAGTTATGTAATATCAGCTAGATAAAACAGTGTAGTATAGTGGGATGAATATCTATTAAAAAAGCAAAGGTGGAATAAAAAAGCAGGTAGTGCATTATTGCTTATAGCATGGAAGTACTACCTCGGAGGTAGCACTGTCATGATTATAGCCTCAGAAACCGTGGTCCTTGAACCATGGCAGTACTTCCATGATTGGGAGCAGTTCACTCATTCAGTTGTACGTAATAGTTGTTATGGTGTGAGGCCCTACACTATCTTATGTCATGTAGTTGCCATTATTTCCTACTACCCTGCTTCAATATGTGAGATGTCATTCGTTTGGGGCAGGGGCGAGGCCGTCATGCAGGTTCAGTATGGTGTCGCCTGAGACAAGGTAAACATTGTGCACTAGCAATCATTGTAGGTCGACCTTCAATGGAAAAGACATGGAATAACAAGCTTGAGTTTGTTCATTTTCCAAGAAACTAAACGGATCATCGAGGAAAAATTTCTAACAACGACAGAACTCAGTCAAAGATTCGAGACGCAAATAGTTGTACCTCCCCGAGAAGTATGAGAGTTCAGCTTTGGATATACTTGCAAATTTTATCGGGATTACTGTTTCTAACAAATTCTCTCATCAGACGGGAGGTTTCCCATTTAATCTTTACCAAGTCACATTCTATAATTAAACAATGAAGGAAATGCAGTTTAAATGTCTTCGAAGCACCCTGAGTGGAACGAAAGTCCAAAAAAATCCCTTACTTTCTTTTACAAACTCGGCTAATTCACGTACAGAGGCTTTTGTGCCAAACTCAAAAGGTCATGCAAAAGACCAAGACGCTTGATGTGACCAATGGTGTCCGTTTAATATTTGAGCTAACGTTTAGCTTCTGCAGAACAAAGTTCGAAAATGCACTACTTCGAAGATGAATAAGCAATGACACGGACAGTGTGTACAGATTGTGACTTTGGTTTATATTTTCACTGCACATCACAGGGTATACAAAGATAATTCTATGTTTCATTCTTTGTCAACAATTTTGAAAATACCTCAGAGCTTCCAGGGGATTCGTACCATGACTCCCACCAGTGACGGTGTCATAGTACCTGATCAAGAGTCGGGAGAGAGCTCTGGGGAAACTTTGCAATTCCCTTGCCTCCTACGGCCTCGGTCAGTCATTCTACTTTGTTTTCTCCTCATGCTGTCTTTGGTTCCCCTGTCTCCTTATATGGCATGGAAAATACCATTTCCTGCAATCTGGGAGGTATCCAAAGATACAGCTGAAGAATGTTTACCCATATCCACTACCTTTCCACAGCCACCATCCACAATTCTTTAACTAAGCTGTCATTTCCTACAAATTTATTTGAATTAAATAAGTTGGCTAATTGGCCACGGTCATCCTAGCTTAAAACATACAGGTAAAAGGTTTCTCAGTTTATTTTGAATATCACAGTTTTATACTCGCCGCTAGATTAAAAGCACTGATGTTAAATGTATTTCATCGTTTTAATTTTTCAGGCTTATTTCGCCTTTGTGGCGACCTTTCTTTGAGGCGGAAGTGAACAGAAGTCTCAGGGAGAGCCGCATGCGAGATTTGCATGATACTTACGAGGAGGACAGAAAGAAACCGGGCTATAATTAAATAGTTCATAAACTCTAGAATGTAAAGAATATACATTGTAGAAAATGAATCGCATTCACTCAACGCCGATATTCATGGCTTACTTTGTTGCTGAGATATGAAATATGGAATTTTGCTCACTAAATGTAAAATAGTCGACTGCGCAATAGTCTGTGATATCCTCCTTGTACAACTCACATTACCTGTTTTGTTTCCTCTTGAAATTAAAATGTTTGTATGACCTTGAAAAATTAACTGTTAACTCGCCTGGTATATTGTACAAAAAGGGCTTGTACAGTCAAGTCACACTGTAACAGTAAGACAGTGATTACATTTTGGCATAAGGTACAGGGGATTCCGATAAAACAAACAAAAACAAAGACTGTGATTTAAGTAGTACACAATTTAAATTGAGAAAAAAAGCTTCAACATTTTACATCTCAGCTCAGGAATGTCCTGAGAAGATGGGAGTTGGACCATTGGAATTTATATTTACTGTTTTTGTAAACTTTTTTTTAGTTTTAGACTTTGAGTATACTTTAGGCACCAACGCTAATCGAGGATGCAACTTTTTCCTTAACGACACAATGTAATACTATATAATGTAAATTTACCTTCTCAATGATTAAATACAACCGTTACTGCTGACTGTTTGTGAAGGAAACATAAAGTTTGTAAAGGAAATAGACATATCTGGGAATGTTTCAAATCATTTTTCCCTAAATACTTAGTGCCTTTCAAAGTACTTCGTTACGTTTCTCGGTATTAGCATGATTCCATACTTTGCTTACTTTGTAAAAAAAACTACGATTCCATATGACATGGTAGCAAGTTCTACTTTTATAAACAGTATATTGAATAGATGTTGAGGTCTGAGACGGTGCAGGCAGACAGATGTGGCGCTAAAACGTACTACGGTCTATGTAAGAGACAATCGTGGTTGCCTTCATCACGCTGAATTGACTGTGCCAAAATGATGCATTTTTCCACCATGCACTATTGTTTTGTTTTATAATGTTACTTTCCAAGGCATAAGGTCATTGCAAATGAAACGTGTAATTGTGAGAAGTATTTCTACGGAATGTGTTTAGGCCAATCACTTGTCTCCGAGAATTGTTAACCATGCTCCACCTAAACTCCTTTTTCTAAAGTCCCCCGAACATTTTAGTGAGGCCAATTTATCATGATTAAAGTCTTCTTGCCGTAACTATTTGCGCAAATAAATGTCTAAATTTTTCATATAACGCTAAATGCTTACTTGAAACTTTACAACACCATACACACTGAGACAATCTTTTTTCTTCTGTTTCATCTTGTGGTTAAAATGACTATTTCATTTGCACCACTTTTGAATAACAAGGAATGCCCTTGGCAACGATTCTACGTTTCTACCCTAATAACTTCTAACATAATGAATGGCATATCAAGCAGGGCGGTGATGATTCCCTAACACACTTTTAGAAGTATGAGTTCAAAATCCACAGTAATTCTATACTCTTTTTTTATTCCGTCGATACTGTCCCCCTTTCACCGTACTCCCCACAAACAAATATAAATACTTTTCAATTGGAATTTCTTAAAGACGTATAACAGTATAACTCTATTAGTCTCTGGATGATAGAAGACTAAGAAAATGGAAAAGAATTGTCCTCAATACTCCTTTTCTCATAAGTTCTTCTCGAATCTTTAGACTTGAGCATAAGGGCGAAAACCAAACGTACACCTGAAGTCCCCAAGGGACACACAGACTTATTGTGACCAACCTTTGACCTTCAGACCTCTGCATCTACCTGCAATACTTTTATTGAAATACAGTATATGATATATTTATCATTCTAATTTTTAAAACCATTTTTGCAATAGATACCTATGTTTCGAACACCACTTCTGAACCTTTATTAATAATGGTGAAGAGTTCCAACTCCAATAGAGCAGGCATAATATACACAGTATATATTCTGGAAACATTACATGGCGAATTGTAACTCCGTCTCGGTATACATACAGTTTATGACTCTCCAAATTTTTATTGCAGTTTCTTTTAAAAAAAAACAAACAAACAGTCGAATGTGACTTTACATACCCTGGTAAGATAGATGAATTATATGTGCTTTTTAATAATGTACACTGTACCTATACGTCGTCACATGGGTCAAAATCAAACTGCGCTTTCGGCTGAGATAAGTGTGATAAGCAAGTGTGATAAGCAGTATACATTACATTCATCGTCCTTTTAAATGATCTCGAGGTCGCTTGCAAAGTAGATGTAAACGTCAGTCTGTAGTGTCTATATTTCAAATGAAATGTATTGGTTACAAACTGAGTCATAAAACCTCATCGAACTAATTAACTAACTAACTCACATATATAGCTACTACGTTTGCCTGTGATAATCAACTGTTGTGTGATTTTTGTAGCATCCTTCATTGTTGGCTCTTTTGGATGTCATATCCTCCATATTACCTTAGCAACATCACGGAAATTACAGCACGGAAAGCACCCGAGCTATTATTAGCTTTTGTTCGACCTTTTCCTGTACTAGTTGTAGGTCAGATTACACTCTTAAAAATGTGAAAAAATTAACTAACTCTTTAACCACCGTTGGTCCAAATATCAACATCCCAACAAATTGGGTAAAAATTTTACCAGTTCAGTTGGTTAGTGTTTGTCTAGTAGTTGGTTACTACTTTAACCAACTATTGTGAGAAATTGTGTATCCTAATTACCCACACAGTTGGTTAACGCCAAATACGCTTAAACCTCTTGTTGGGCAAAGCGTATTAACTAATACTTGGTAAATATGGAGGGTTGTAGTCTCTGCAGGTATAGCACGCATGCAGACTGGGAATTTCTTGCACAGGAGCTTTTCTTTTGATGTATACTATGCACTGTATATTGGCTATTGATATCTATCTCTTTCTAGTTTTCTTTTATGGTTTTAATGAATCACTGGTAACTGAGGTCATGTTAGTCTGAGTAAAATATGTTAATTACTATAATTTATTTTGCGTTAAATGTCTTTAATGCACATTTAAGCACAACAGTCGTTAAAAAACGTTAGAAAATGCATCTGCACGTTAGTAGGTACATTGCAGGTTATGGCAACCGATCGGTCCCAATTAAAAATCCTTTGCTTAATAACCTGTTTTATTTGTCACTGAGTTCCGTATATAAATTAGTCCAAAACTATCTTTTTGAAAGGCACTCTAGAATGATGTGATGAAATCTTGTAGTTCCATCAATATATAAATATGAAAACATGTCAGCATGAGAACTAGCTGGTCCGTAGCGCTCAAAACACTATTATAAGACAGTTTTCTCGTTATGCCGAAATGTTTCAAATTACGATATATTACGTCTGTTCGGACGTGAAAGAGAATCTCCAGGATCCTGACCTCTCATTGGATAGCCGTTTTGCGACAAATACGAATCGTGGAATCTCATACAAATGTGTGCTAGTTCGTAGTACTATTTAAAATTTTTTTATGGAAATAGAGATCGATTTCATGGTCTAAAATAATGTACGAGTTTTCCTCTTTGACCAATATAAAAGGTGCCAAAGGAATTTTTCAGATTATGGTACCAATACGAATCGAGTCAAGTGTACTGTTGTTTGGCGCAAACACTGCAGCCAACAATTTACCCAACTTATTGGCAAAAAATTACCCAACAAGTGGGTAAAGTGAAAATATGCCCAACTGTTGAATAAAAGCTTGTCGTCAGTTTGACCAGTAAGTTGGGTATTACAGTAAGCGTGCATGGAAGGGAAATTTTAACCATTATGTAAGCAAAGATTGACCAACATTTAAGCAATAACTTTTGCCCAACAAAAACTTTGCCCAGCGTTTTAACAGTACATCACTTGCGTACGAAGTGGGGAGGCATTGGGCCATGCCCCCGCCCTCACGGATGCCAATTTTTTTAGATCCACAAAATACGTAATTTTTTAACACAAATTTTACTTCAAAAGGTAGCAAATGTGGCACCAGATTGCATAAAAAGACACCAAAATTTTCAAAAATTTTCAAATGGGAGGGGTTGTCTCCCCAAGGCCCCCTCACTGATGCCAATTCTTTTTAGGTCCAAAAAATACGCAAATTCTGAAACACAAATTTTACTTCAAAGGGTAGCATATGTGGCACCAGATTGCACCTAAGGACGTCTAACTTTTCAAAAAATTTCAAAGAGGAGGGGGACACCCTCTCCCCTTAGACCCCTCCCCCAGGCCGGTGATCACTGATGCCCTTTTTCTTAGTTCCTTAAAATACGCAAATTTTGTAACACAAATATTACTTCAAAAAGGTAGCACATGTGACACAAAATTGCATTTAAGGACACCTAATTTTTCAAAAATTTTCAAAGGGGGAGGGGGACACCCTTTCCCCTTTAGACCCCTCCCCCAGGCCGGCGATCACACAACATACTGCATGCCCCCCTTGAAAGAAATCCTGCGTACGCCACTGCAGTGTATAATAATGAATTAGAATATGATGAAGAAGGTCGCGGTTCCCATTAGTCTCATTTTCAAAGCAGTGTTCAGTCTTATGTTGGTAACTGCGCAACTGCCAATAACAGCTTTTGGAGAGGGATCCATTCTCTACCATGTTCTTACATGTTTGCTTATAAAATTTTTTTTCTTAACACTTATTACGCATATATTGTATCTCAAGTAATGTTCGAACAAGTCTATACAGATTAACCAATTTTATTACCTGAGAAAAGTATCACTAAGAGCAAATCTTTGCAAACGTAAAAGAGGTCATAGACTGTTTATGATCCAAAAGCAGCAAGTTGGAAAAGAAACAAAGTGGAGAAGTGTACAAATATATAAATGCAATTTTTCAACTTGCGCTTACTGAAATAAAGATGAGTTAGGTCTCTAACGTCACGGCGGTTTTCTGTGTAACAATGAGGGAACTAAACGTATGAGAACTTCATTTCTATTGCAGTATGAGCATGCAGGGAGTTCCCAGATAGCACAAAAATATTGGACCAAACTTGGGAAATTGGTTGGCCAAACGGTTAGGCTAATGGTATCTGAATGGCTGGGTGACTGAGTACTCATCGGGAAAAGGTTAAGCCAACAAACAATTTTATAATGGGTCAACAATTTGCCTACCAAAGGTTATACCATTGGGCCAACGTTGGCAAATAGGTTGCACCAACCGTGACTTCCAACATATATTTAACGTTGTTAATAAGAGGTGTCAACTGTTAGCCTGGTTCTGACATTGAATCAAAGTTCTGGCTGTCAACATTTTGCCTTTGTAAACAATAGACAAATTACATTTTTCCAGCAATTAACAAACGTTCACATCCAGCAGTGCCCTCGACCAACAAGAAAATGCAACAAGAAAATAAAAATTGCTCACAACAATCTATTTCAATTAGAACTTCATTAAGTGAAAAACATTTCAAAAATTCGGAATGCTCTATTCAGGTAAAAGGTGTGCTAACTTTGTGTTTGATTAGAGCTATTTAACATTTTTCCCAAAGTTCTTAGCAAAACTTATCAAATTGTAAGTGAAGTTTTCGCAAAATATTCTGCGTAAATGTAAAGTATTGTTATAACTATTAAAAGTTTTTGAGGTTGGCTGAATACTAAAATTATCATCTCAGTATTTCCTAGTGGTCCATTATTGGCAAGTGTTGGGCTGCTTATCATTTGCCAACGAGACTAATGCCATCGTTCGACAACCCACAGCTTATCCAGAATCCACATCTTGAGCCAACTATAGGCTGCACGCCGATTTTAAAGTGTTCCTCAAATTCAGCACAGGAGTTGACGGATATCTTTTAAAAAATTTTGACCCACATATGCTGTTAATGGCATATTTAACACGATAATATCTTGGATAAGTGCCAGTTGGTCATATTTGAACCTCGATTTTCTATTTTGATAGGTCTACAAAAGTCTATTAAACTGTTTTGCTATGGTATTACTGTTTGTTAAAGCCAGTCGAAATTTATTTCAAATGTTGGTCAAGTGTTGATTGAATGTAAGATGTCCAACAGTTGGACGCTTTAAACTGGCTCAGTGTTGGTTTATTGCACAATGACCAGCAGCTGGGTAAATATAGTTTGCTCAATGGTGACCAACACCATTGATTTTATGAAATTGGTTCAATGTAGGTGTAATGTAAAGCATCCAGCAGTTGGCTTCTTGAAATTGGCTTAATGTTTCTTTAATGCATGATACCCAACAATTGGCCTATAAATGTTGGTTGGTGGCAATGCATGATATTTCCAATTGTTGGCTGCATACGGTTGGTAAAATGTTGGCCCAACGTAACAACAACTCCGTGTGTTATATGGGTTATTATTTGGAAGGAGATACATCGCTATGAAGTGAGGTTTGCACCGACAAGGTTTGCACCGAATAAGGTAGTTCATAATAAGGAATTTGTAGTCTGCTACATCTATAGTAAGATAGGGGGTTGTCACTACTGCCATAACATTACCGGTTGCTGTGAAATGGGCAAACACTACCCCTTTGGAAGAGTGCTGACGCAAACGATAATAAACCGATAATGTTTTATGTAATCATGTGAACGTGATTCTATGTCTGGTGATTTCAGGAAACTTCCGGAAACATTCCAAATTGTTGTGATAAATATTGGACTTCGACTCGGCAGCTCATTTGCATGACCTACGCTCTTTGAAAGGAGGAGCTCTAATTGATTTATTTCAATGAAACAGCCGTTTTCAGATTTGTAGCATCTGCCCTCTAACTTGGTGTTGGCGTAAACCTACTCATTAAAGCATTGTCCTAAGAAGGCCAATTGTGATAGGATAACTACACCTGGACAATGGTGTTAACATATTGATATCAAGTTGAATCCAGTAAATAGAAGAAAGGAAACCCCATAAGCCGTATAAGTAGATTATCAATCATAATCTGTCCTAAATTATTAAAACAAGTTTAACTTACCTTAAACCTCTTTCAAACTCATTGGATAATTCGCTCCCTTTAATTTTGGGCAAACTTATTCTGTCCTTAAATTTCATCCTTGTTAAACATCTGACAAAAAAGCCACATTCTTGCAGATTACATGGTCCAGTGCTGGCCTGCACTTCTAAAGGAACCTGGACTCACAGTCTTTGTTCCAAGGACATTTTGTTGTTTGGGTTCTCTATGGTTAAAAAACGGCCAAGTCATGACGTCCACTTTCAAGAGGCAGATTTTTCTAATGTAAAAATTAGTTGGTATAAAATTATGAATATACAGACATCTTTATCTCCGAATGTTTGATTCATCAGACCTGTTTGTTATACTTGTTTACTTGAAATTACAGGTTAGTTTTAGATTGGATCTCAGATACTTTTAAGGCTTACGCGGAAATGCAATATTAAATACTTAACCTGAAAAATTAAAAAGGGTGCAACAAGTGACGTTTTGTTAACATACTGGTGTAACTGGTCATAACTAGGAAGATCATGCTGTTTATTACAGAAATTGGGCAGTTGTAAGGATGTGCAATAAGCGTTGCCAAAGGTATCGTGCCCAAGTCATAAACTTGCAATGGATTAATTATTTCTGTTCAAACTTATCACCTTTGCACGTCATGCTAGAGGCCACTACATATGCTATTTTCGTGGCTGCAAAATGGCAACCCAGCCCAAAGGGGGACTGCTCAAAACAAATGGGAGTTTCGCTGGAAGGGGGTTTCCGGGGGATTCCGGTCGTCATTTTCGACCTACTGTTTGATGCACTATTACAACCCCTAGTGAAAAAACATTATGGAAGCCTGTGCGTGATTTTCTCAAAGTATTTTCCGCTGTAAGTTCCGTCTTTCTTACATCTTTCCTGTATATTTTGTCAAGTGTGATTTTGAAATGAAATCCATACTGATGAAGCGTCATGATGATGTTAATGAACTTGAACAATGCTCTAGGCGCAACTGTTTGAGGGTGTCTGGAGCAGAAGAAACAAAAGGAGAAAATCCTGAAGAAAAAATCATGAATTTATCTAAAGGCCAACTGGGTATCATCACTATCACCCCAGATGATATCAAACGTACACACAGAGTGGGACGGCCGACCGAAGGGAGGTCGCATGCTATAATTTTAAAATTCATCAGCTACAAAATAAGGAATAAATTTATACAAAACCGTCGTAAGCTAAAGGAGTCAAAAACTGTTGTAAAGGAAGATCTAATCAGCAACTTTTGAAGACCACCCAAGAACACCGCGGGACAGACAACGCCTGGTCAAAGGACGGTAAAATTTTTGCGGAAAAATCATTAAAAGAATGAAGGATCTTGAAGAATTGGAGAAATACTCAAAGTGATAGCGTGTTTGCCCAGTCTTTGCATGTATAACTTTAAGGTTCCACGACATAGATTTACAGGCTTTTAAGTGCATCCCTCAATAACAATAATATACTCATACCTTGGTGAGCTTGTGTGAAAAACCAATCATGCAAAACTTAGATCTATTCACCTCCGTCCCACATCGTGCATTACCACGACAGGTGATCTTACTCCTAGCATTTATTACCGGTCTTTCTTGTAACTTGTATTTTCTTTATCTGCTTATCTTCCTCTGCTTTTCTTGTTTGTCTGGGATTTTTCTCTTTTCTTTTGCTACTTTTTTTGTGGGTTCCTAACCTTATGACCTCTGTAACCCTTGTTTGTTCTTTATGCAATGTGGGTGTCTACGACATGTCAAGTATTACTCACTGTCAATCCTGTTCACGGATGGCATACTTGTCTTGCGTCAATTCAGTGAGCAATAACAATATGTCATTATGGCTGTGCTTTCCTTGTACGCAAGCAGTTCTTCCATTCTTAAGCTCTAATAATGAGGATGAAAATGAAACTACTAATACAGGCCCATCAACTAATGCAAGTAAGAGTTATTTTGAAAATACTCAAAGTATTTCTAATCACTTTCACAGAATTCTAAATGTTTGTAAATATTATACTGCTCGTTTAAAAGTTTTTAACGGCATCACCACATCGTTTTTATGTTCGGAATTCTTCAGCGTGTATGTAAAAGCAACCATTAAAATCTTTATATATGTACGATCAAAGCTTGTCAGAAAAATTTAAAAGGATTAAAATTAAATGGTACACAACGTTGTATAAATAGCTTCTGTCCACCCGCCTACCAAAATAAAAGACTTTAAATCTCATCAAATCCAATCATCCTACTGCCCACCTGGAAAAAAAGCCAAAAGTATTATTTCTAAAAATACATATAAAGGTTAAATCCTAAAAGCAGCTCAAAGACCACGGTCCGAAGAGCCAGCCTGGCGAAAATTTAACAAACACCAAATCAAGTTAAGTATAATAAAAATGAAAATTCTAAGAAACTAAAAACCTGATTCTCTCATAAGAGTAAAATTCCTTTCACTTGTTAGGTTCCACCGGGTGATTAGATTGACAGGGCTAGCCAAAAATTTTCCCCTTTAGTTAAAATACTTTCGATTTGACTGTTGTTTCTAATTTGTTCTATGACCATAAACTGAATGTCTTGAAGATTGTGTTTTGTAGATCTATAATGAATAGCTAGTTTACATCTACTCTTTCCATGTACCATCATGTCAGACTTATGGTTCCTAAATCTTACTTTGAATTGGTTTGACGTAGAACCTACATACTGCACATTACATTTACAACAAGTAGCTAAATAAAAAAACACATTAGAACTCGTGCAAAAAACCTTTACATTAATGGGATAGGTTTTACTGGTAACAGAACATATTAAATGAAAACTTTCTTTTGGATAAATATGACATGAATCACTCTATTACATTTAAAACACCCCTTTTCCCTGTAAGCCTCCCTCTTTTTAGAGTTGTTAAGGAAGTCTTGAAGTGATATGCATTTACGGTATGATGGGAAAATAAAACTTTCTGAGAAAATCTCTTCAGGCTCGTAAAGCTACGCGACAACCCTTTTCCAAAAGTTGCGTGCCAATCGCACGCACAATGAGTAAACAGTTTTTAAAAAAGCTGTCCGTTCTTTTTCAAACACTAATGTGTTTTTATAAGCATCCTTACTATGAAATATGAATACATGTTTAGGGTAAGGTGAGTTAGAGAGGTTTGAAGTTGTGAACATCTCCAAAATTCAAAAACTGGTCAATTTGGTCTTTAACGCATTAAAAATCATCACAACAAATACGCTTAAGTCTTTAAGCAATATTTAATGGAATATTCCTTAAATTAGATCTGGGCTGGACACTAGTTTTAAAGGGTAGAGATGGTCGTCGGTAGGCTTAGAGTATACGTCTGTGAAAATGAGGTCATTTTTCAGTTGAATATTAACTTCAAGAACTTCAAGTTGTTTCTTTGAAGGCCGTATAACGAACTTAATAGGGGGATAGTTGGAGTTGATAGTCTGTGTATTCTTGAAGGGCCTCTTTACCATGGGTCCACCTTTCAAAAATGTCGTCTGTAAACCTCCACTAATTGCTTGGTTTGCAAGGTCCCTCTGTGTTAGCAGTCTTATCTAAATTCCTCATTTCAATATCAGCATAGCAACATGCATATTTTGGGGCCCATTGCAGTCACATGGACTTTTAAAATGTGGTTTTCTTCAAAGGAGGAATTTTTCGAGACAAATTTTAACTGCATTTAAAATGCGAATCTCCCAACTTATTATGGCCTTTCTGAAGGATTGAAGTCCTAAATTACCATTAATTTTAGGAAACTTGGCTGCTATGTCCTATGATACTAAAGCAGCTGACTGGGAAAGGGGGCCTGTTTCGGTTAACGTGATTAGCCTCTTTAAAATATCGCCAGTGTCTCTTGAAACTAGGGAGATTGTATTGCTAATGGCTTAAGAAAACATCGGTAAAGGCGGGCAGGTTTTTATTTGCAGTATCACGCTCAGAGGTAATAAGTCCTAAAGTGTTGCCTTCGCTGTTCGCTTCAACTCTCCCATATGCTTATTTTGCTTTTCCAGTAAGATAAACTATCAATTTTGAAACTTTTTCGTCAATATCTCTCCTCTGTACCGACTTTTCTGCCCACTTAAAGATTAATTTGCAATATTTAGCAGTTGGGTCAGACGTAGGTTTTGAATAAAGCAAGTTGTTTCCTAATTGTGACAACATTTTGCCTTCGTACTCACCGGTATCCCTAAGAACAAATTTTCCCCTTTGTCTTGGGTAGCGATAGAAATTCAGAAATTGTGCTTTAACTTATTCGGTGCTAACCTTTCCTTAGATAAATTGTCCTTAATTCTTCTAGTTGCCTTTGGGTCCAAGAGGTCTTCAGAGATAGTAGTCTTGGTCAAGACTTATAGTGCATCTTTACCCTTCCTTCCCACATTCCCACAACACAAGTATATTTTCTTTTGGTGGCACTATTCCCAATATACTGCGCGCTCAGAACCAGAACCATTCTAATGTAAGGAGTCCTCTCTGAACTGTATATCTTCTGATTGCTTTCGTCCACTATGGTAAACAGTGATAATCGGATATCGAAGTGAGAGCGGCTGTATGTAGTTTGTTTTTGGAATTAAAGGATAAAATAAGTTACTGGAAGAAGACAACTATCATCGTCTTAACACTAGACTACGGAGATAGCCGCTGTGAGGTTGTCGAGGGCTGGGTCTTTTAGATTTAGGTGGCTGCCATTTGCTGTCATATGTTACTTACTACTTCGAATCCGGTATGGCTGAAGGAAAGCGAACCCTAATCGGCAGCCCTACGGTGTTTCTGGGAATAATCCCATAATCTTAGCAGGCTCCAAGTCTTTTGAGGGAGGGGTAGTGGGCGCCCCCTAAAAGACAACCATACTATTGCCTCAGTATATTTTAACGTACTCCCTCTGAAAAAAGTCACACCGTGGAAGCTGGGACCCCCCCCCCCTTTCAACACCTTGTCTGGCAACAGGCCTAAATCCAAAATATTTAATTTGATTGATTGGTCTACGTAAATGTGCTGTAAGTTTAGATTTATGTTTGTGATATGCTTCCTTACGAAGGCTGAGGGTATGAAACATCTGGCCATTCATAGACAACGTTGTTAGTTGGTGTGCGGGAAAGTCCTCATGTCCTTCAAATCAGGATGAATTCTGTAGGCCTATCAAGTGCTGGAGATGTTTTTGCTTTGCAACATGATCACATCCTCCATTCTAAAACCTGAGATTAACAGATTTTTGTCAAAAAGTGAGCAAATCAGGGAGATACTACTTCATCAATCAACATCTGCTCCACCGTGGAAGGCGCAATTAGTGAACTACGTAAGCTATCTAAAGGGATGCACCGGATTTCCGATGCGGCCGGACGGTGAGAAATTATATGGTCCGTTCCCGACCGAATCTTTAAAAAAATTCGGACAGATTTGGTTTTCAAATTCAAGCGAGAATTACATCCATTAAGAAAAAACAGGAGAGCTTTTCAGATGAATTTAACACCTTTGCAAAAGTTTCTCTTTTTTTTCTGTCTATGTACCATGGTAAGAATTTGTCTCATCAAAGTGTTTTGTACTTTAGGTGGTCCTACTGTAGTTCATTAGGGCACTAATAGTGACACAACATGCATTTTGAAGTCCAAGAGTTACCTTGAAATGTGGATGTCCAAAGTAATTGGAGCTAATAATGAAGGGTCAAATTTTGCCTGTGTATAGTTATCACATTTGCAAATGTCATAATGGATGAATATTTAACAATTCAATAATTCAGTATTGAAAATCCCTGCCAATTACACCTTGAAAATATGCGCTATCTGACTCACATTTATCACATTATACTTTCATTTACATTCAATGCCACTCTGCTAACCAAATTTATAATTTTAAATGAACATTGCAGTTTGGTATTTCTAATAATTTTACTTCGTCGTTATTTTTTTTCTTCTGTCTGTCTCATTCTAGATTTGTTAGTTAGTTGTTAGTAGTATAGCTTCATAATGCGGAATAAACAGCACAGTAAATCTTTTGTAAAGTTGATTTGCAAATGCCACAACCACGTATAAATGCAAACATACTATTCACAGTGTTTAATGCGGCCTTCTGCTGCACTGAGTGTGTAATAAGACTTTATCAATTAACTGAATAGCACATCCTACAGCGTAGGCTGCAATTTCATTGAGTGTACTGCGATACGCTAGCAATGAAAGCAAGATGAAATATTCATATGGTGGTGGATTTATGTTTTAGGCCTAATTTTACAATAATTTTAATAAACCATGCAGTTAAGGCTGAACTCCTTTGGTTCCTATATTTTTAATACTGAGTGGAGAAGCTTGTTTGAAAGACCCAGGTAAGTACTAATATTATTTGTGATGGAGAAGGAGATAAAGGAATGTAGACTACCAGGTTGTAGAACGTTGTGAACGTTGTAGGTTGGTTTGCATTCAGTGTTTGTGTGAAATCTGAGCGAAAGTTAGTGGGGCTAAAAAATGGTTGACCTTTTCTTTTCTCATCATGGGGAGAGGTTTCATTGTTCTCCGCTACGGTTCCAATGTAGCCTACTCAGTTGGTTGTGCACCCCGCATGTACGACGCACTGGGACAACAAAATTGAGAAAACCAAATGTACATGAATGGGAAGTGGTATTTTAAAGTTTTAACGCATGTATAGGTGCGTTATGTTATGCTTTACTAGTCAGTGAAATACCTTCCTCGTATCACTTTTCAAGGATTGTTATCGTCAAAAGAGGGATGAATATCCCAGTGCACTAGGCCTATACTCTCCCCCTAAATCGGTTTTACGAGCTGCATTGTGAGTCAATCCAAATTTTTATACCGAGTAAAACTTTTGTTCTTTCACCTTTGCAGGTTAATATCGCCTCTGTGGCGACCATACTTTGAAAGGGAAGTCAGAAGAGACCTTAAAGAGAGTTGCCTACGAGATGTCCGTGAAGTATTCGACAGAAAAAATTTGGCAGGCGTTGATTTTCAAGAGCTTTTTGGCCTGGCCCAGCTACAAACATTCAAACGCCGTTCAATGGTTCTACCGAAGTGAAATTCAGCGTCTACTTTTTCACATGACCTTACACGATATTTCGACGACGGCTACTTGAGATCCACTACGCCTCTTTACCAAGATTGCAAGGAATATTTCATCTACCCTTCGTTTTTATTCTTTGTCAAATTCTTTGTATTCTGTTTGCTATTACGTAAAAAGGCTTATCACTTCAGTTAGCTTTGTCTTCAGACAATTTTGTATTCTGAATGTTTTCCCACTTTGCACACCAGTAGGCCGTAACCATACAAGGTACTGAATGGAGAGACGGCTTCAAGGGAGTATCCTATCTTTTCAGGGGACGAGATGTGAGAACTTTCGTTAAGGCAATAGAAACTTGTTTGTAGGGGTATCCCCCTGTTCCCCTATGGCTACGTGCTTGCAATTTTACTTCCTTATATTGCTCATTCGGTTGTCCACCGCAAAATCTCAGAAGGACGGGAAGAACGTTTTTTATTAGTAGGATGTAAAACTTACCTCTAAACAGGAAGATCAGAGTTAAGCAGTTCAGCAGTTTAGGTGGTTTGTATGAACAGCTAGGGTTTGTGGATAGGCTGAATCAGTTTTGTCCTTTCTTCACACCTGGATATGAAATTGTCGATCTGGAAGAGGGGGTGGAGTAGATGGACATCAGCGCACGGGGTGGGGTTATAGTCCCCACATTTTTAAAGGTAGTGTTGAGCCCAACACACAGTAAACGTTTTGTAGGTTCAATCGGCCGGGTTACTTCTTTTAGATTTTCCCTTACAAGTAGGTATGTTTTAACATATCACATTTAGAAAGGAATAAGCTCATCCCCCTCCCCTCGGCCCCCTCTCACTCTGCACTAAATGAATCGGTCAATTATGCCACTGACTGTTAGATTACCAGATTCATTTGGTTGTACGCTATTCCTGTGCTCGGCGGTAACCAAGCAAGCTAAGATTTGTTAAGTTTATTTCCTTAATTGGGGGGCGGGGGGGGGGTTTCATCAACGATACGAGGAAGAGATATTACAGTATACTGAAGGATTAGCTTAATATGAACAAGGGACGACTGCTTGAAGTATCCAGATTTTATGTTTTACATCTCTTTACTTATTGTGTTTAGACTTTGTTCGATGTTTAAGAGTTTGTTCTTTTCTTTTTTTTTTTTTTTGAGTTGTTTGATATCTATTTTTTTTTTCAAATAAGGTGATAAAACGTCCTATCAATGAATTTGGAAGACATGATTGTTAGGCCTTGCCTCCATTTTAATACTTTGGTGGATTGTAAAGTGACCGCTTGCAGGAGTTATACTTGTGATATCAGCAGTGTATTAGCAATCTAGCAAGGAAGATATAGTAAGTGGAAATTTCAGTCGTCATAAAATACAAATTTTCGCAAGCACAGCGAAAACAAGGAAGGTGCTACTTGAGTGAAGGATACAAATATGTGTGTATAAGATAACACGGTAGAGTGAAAAGAATATCAAATTCAACATTGTAAAATATTAAAAGTATGTATTAACACAAATTGGTGCTGGAGTCATTTTATGATATTTGTAAAGATGTTAAAGAAATAGCCTATGATCCCTTTTCGTAGAAATGCTTTCAACACAGACTTTGGACGCCTTGACTACCATTGGCGTAGCCAGAGGGGGTACAGGGGGCGATGACCCAGCCCCCATCGAATTCTGAAAAAAGTATTTTTTTTATAATTTTTGTAATGTAATAAACATTTTGACTTCAAATGATGCTAATGTTGCATCTGAGGGTACTTACATATTCCAAAATTTCTCAAAGGGGAGGGGGACGTCCCCTCCCCTTACACCCCTCCCCCAGGCCGGCGATTAGGTCTTGCAGTTAGCCCTCTCCAAACAAAAATTCTGGCTAGGCCAGTTTAGACTACCAGCCAGTTCCCTGGTTAAACCAGGAAGCTGTCACTTGTTCCAAGTGGCAGCTCCCAGGCCAAACACGCTAGGTTTACTGAATTGCACTTCCTAATTTGTACAAAAGATAATTTCTCAGCTGGATAATAGTTTTAAAAATGCACAAGCAAAGCTTGCTGCTGAAATGTTTATAATGGAGTAAATATACTTAAAATTTCCTTTATGTTAACTTTCGTGGAAGAGAGTATTGAGCTGTTTGAGAGAACGTCGCTATTAATTGTGACAAACAATTAGTTGCAGTAAAAACTTTACATAAGATTTAAATAAGCAAATGTAAACCCTCTAGGTTATTCTAAAAGTTTTGTATTACAAACTAGTTCCTAACTGGCGATTAGATGCAGTTAAGCTCATAGCATGATTAATTTATTGCATTTATTTCGGGCTCAGAGTTCAACCAATGCGATGTGGTGATGACTGGCAAAAGCTTTGGATGGTTCAAGCAAAAGTCCCACGACTTTTTTAAGGTCCGACATTGTCAGCAGCTATGCAAAATCTTCAGACTGGTTTAACATGACACTCAAATCTAATATGATCTAGATTTTTACAAGCGTTGTGGCAATAGCCGCCCAGGCTGCTTTGGGTTTAAGGCCGTTTTGGGATCGATTGTTGAAAGACCTTTACCTGGTCCAGTCACCACTGGTTAGCTTACGTTTCCCAAAGCCAGTTCAAACCTCAGTCCGCTCCTGGTCACGGTGGTAGTCATTGCACCAAGCAGTTGCATCAGTTGTTCATTTACAAACTTTTGTCAGTATATTCGTATTCATGGGGATCGGCTTAGACAAAGAAAATATTATATAAAATATGTATTTATAATTAACTGATTTTTTACCCCTTTCAACGGATTTAGCTTTAAAAGTTGTTTCTTTCCGGACCATTGTTGAGTCCTGATTGTCAAGGGTGTCTTTAGTCCTATCCTTACTTGGTTATTAACAGACCGCCTGCATTTACCGTAACTTCTGGAAAAGTTTCCCACGTATCGTTAACCCATATGCTGTGTGCCTTGATAGCTAGAGTTTCTGTGAGTGGTGTCTTTCCCCCTAAACACCCTTCTCATTGGTAAGGTTTTCATTAATATTATTTTTTTCTAGGTCATGACGCTTGTAATCCAAATAAGGCCCAAAATTACTTGTTCTAAAAAGGTTTAGAAATCTGGTCAACTATATGATTAGAAGTTGCTCAAAATGACTTATTTTAGGTCAATTTTTACCCAAATCTAGTCCAAAATCTCTCAGATTCCGGTTCAGTGCGTGATTGGTCAGATTTGGTTCAAATTGATCAGGGTGTTTAAGAACGACTCTAGTACTACGTACAGACCTCTCAGACAAAGACTTAATTGTAAACGTGTGTAATAGCTTAAGTCCTTCAAATTTGTTTCATCATGGACTGTTACTCAATTATTTTTATCTAAAGAGTAAGAAAAACCAACGCTAAATAACTGAATCAGGGGTAATCTTTCTCACCTCTTTGTCTTCTATTTTGCCGTTGTTCTATTGTTGTAAAACTTCCCAAGTCTATCCATGCTTTCCTTATCTACTATATAGTACTGCTTTTGCTCGTTTGTACTCTTGCGTTTGCCTGAATATGATGAAGTGGTGACCACTTCTTAATATTGCAACATGACATGACATGAACTAAAGATGTTCGCTTATATCTCCTTTATCTTATTTATATATACATGTATATATATACATATATATATATATAATATGGTTTTTGAACAAAGGCCAGACCACGTGGCTTAATGGCTCAGTAGTTAGAGCGTCGGCACTAGCAAGCGGGAGGTCCCGAGTTCGAGTCCCGGTGGGGTCAACTTTGCTATTCAGCTCAGGCAGATTTTTCAACTTAAACGATTTTCACTTTATATATATATATATATATATATGTATGTCGATCGAAAAAAGTAGTAAATAGTGCTGAAGGTTTTTGAAAAAAGGGCACGAACAAACCCAGTCGGATATACCGGCTATAGGTTTGTTCGTGTCCAAAGGATTTTAACACAGGTATCAACAGTTAAGAAAGGTAGCAACAAAGCAAGAATGACTGATTTAAAGAAGTTCGTGTCTAAAGTTCAGACCATGTGGGGACAGAGTTCCATGTTTCATAATGAGACGGTTTTAGGCAGCCAGGCGATCGTGATCGGAACCTCGACAAGAAGTGGTCGGTTAGTTAGTTAGTTAGTTAGATGAGGTTTAACGGCCCAGTTTCCAACCAATTGGTTCAAGTCGAGCCGGCCACGG
>WURT03032073.1:0-15207 GCA_009936505.3 Holothuria glaberrima | reverse complement strand
CGTGTTTTGGGTTTGTTGCAAGTGAAGTGTTTTGAGAATGTTTTACAAATGTTGCTCGTGTATACAGGCCTTTAGACGTAGATCTCCTGATTCAACGAACTCACCATAGCAACATACTGCTTAAACTTGGCAACCTTCCTAGCAGCATATTTCCCTGCCTTTTACTATATTTGTCAGCAGGCGCACTAACATTTTTTTTTATTGCTACTGTTATTATATTTACTACCAGGGGCGGCGCAACAGAGGGGCAGGAGGTGACCGCCCCCTATAATTTGCATGAAAAAGGTCAAAGAGAAGGAAGAAAAGAGGGGAAAAGAAGAAAAGGAGAAAACGAAAGAGAAGAAAGGAGAAAGCGAAAGAGAAAGATGAAGAAGAGAAGAGAATTGGTGGGCTAGGCCTATATCTGATCCATACATTAAATCAAGAGCTTCCAGGAGGCCCTATTATTCCTGTGTGGGCAGCCTTTATATACCCTGTTATAATGCACAAATGAAGCAAGGAAAATTTTCGTAAAAGTTCAAGAATGTTTCTGTGGACTCCACGCACGTATTTTTGCTTAAAAACTTTCCCCGAATAGAAAGCCGAAGAGAAGGTTGTAAAGTATCTAAAAGGAGGTTTTCAAGAGGTTTGTTGACAATAAAGACAACAAAGGCTTCTGTGTTCTTCACCCAACTAAAATTTAGAATTTACTAAATTATGAACATTTTCCAGGATATGAACAGTTCCAAACATATATCAAAGACAGTACCATTTTGCATGTAGGCAACCTTCAATGACCGAAAATTTCTCGATGGGGAGGAGGCACCCCCTTCCCTCAGACCCCTCCCCCAGCACGGCCGTCGACCAAAAATTAGAATTCACTAAATTATGAACATTTTCAAAACATATACGATCATGTAAGCATCTATGCCAAAAACACTTTTACCGTAAAATGCACCTAAACTTTGAAATGCTAGTAAACCCTTCTCTTGCACCCTCCATCTCTGCTAGGGTCCCATCTTATCGAACAAACGCAGACTAATTGAGTAGATGTGGTGAATAAGATAATGTATGCCAATGTTAAACTTCATTCAGAAAATATAAATGGATTCGAGATTTGCACGTTTGGTTGAGACTGATATTTAAGTAAAATGTGAAGTGAAATTAGATTGATATTTAGGTAGAATCTTCATCTTCAAAGGGGGAGTGGTGTCACAGCAAGCAACTGGAAGGTGGACCAGTAACAGTCGGCTAGTTAACTGGTCTACCAGAAGGTGCTTCAGTCTTGCGCGCAACCGACTACGTCGGCTGGGCAACCGATTTTAAAGGCAAGCCTATGCCAAAACCACGTACATCGAGCGGGATTCTAACCCATGCACATGTGAAACATTGGGAGACAGCTGCTGGAATAAACCACTCTGTCACTCGGCGACCCTAGTGTCACAGACAGTAGGGAAATATTTTAAATTTCCTTAAGTCGGGTTATCCGAGTCCAAAATACGCGAGGGACGTTCATTTGCATATCTAACAGCTGACAATGTAAAAGCCAGCGTTTTACGCACGTAGCAAAGGCATCCATGCGAAAGTCTTTGTCGTGGGGACTAAAAACGGCTTTTTTTAAGGGAGAGTAAGGACTCGAAAGGAACGAGGATCCGTAGAAGCGCCGAGGCTCCAACACAACATACTATTATTGTAGAATGAAGTCCCCGAAGACTTAATTCAGCCGCTGAGGTTGTACTAAAATCTTATAGAAAGAACCAGGTTACGCGCCGAACTGTTTTTCTTTTAACTATGGGCCATTAGGTATCGTTATGAGATGGGCGTTTTACGTAAAGCACGTAAAGCTGTACTAAGCTTAGGGGAAATCTATGTGTGTGAGTCGAATTGTATCTGGTTCTCATGGGCCCACTGAACAGAAGTATGCAGGAAGCTGTATTAAGTTGAGTCACAAAAGGGGAAACTATATGGCACAGGTTTGTGCCGGTTTTCCTTTATATTAATACTCTAGGTATGTGTATTATTGTATATTTGTAACCTGAAATGTTTGAAGACCGTTAACCGTTTAAATGTAGAATTTCGCCAAGTGAACATAACGGGGGGGGGGGGCTTTTTGAATCGTAATGTTGCATGCAAATTATATTAATTACGATATATCTTTAAGGAGGGTTGTTTTCTACTTTTGCAGGGTCCTTTCTTCCGTTCTTTCTTCTCTGTTTCTCTTAAGTGTACCACACTGTAAATACACGCACCAGAACTGTTTATCAGACGTCATGTGGCCCTTCTTTTGGCGTTTCACTTATTGTGTTTATGGCGACCTCAGCTCGCTTGTGCTACCTGTACAACATAGGTCGATTTGGTGGAGATAATATTCATTTCCCTAAGTCCGAAAGGTGAGTATAACCAAAACCTGGGAGGTGATATTAAGTGGAATTCAATCAGAAACTTGGGTTTACACAAATCATATTACATTGATATCAGAGTGGTGAAATATTCTTTCATGAGGGGTCATTGGATCAAGAGGGCGTTTAATTTAAGTCTTTTATTTAAATTCAAGGCAACCTCACCCATACCTACAACTACACCAACGAAAGCATTAAACATGGAACAGTGTTTTAATTTCTAACTAGTTCCTGTCATCCTATTATGATACACCGTTTTGAAATTCAAAATTAATGTGTCTTACTTTGAAAACTAAAGATGAGGGCAATAAACTAATACAAATCCCAAATATTGCAAAAGAGCAAAAGTGATATAAGACTAAATTTGGCGATTTGATTTTGATTGGACTTCACATTCAGGTTGCAGAATGTGTACCCATTTTCAATATGTAACATGGAACTAACGCGCATGTGTAAGTACCGTCGAAATGCGTTAAAGTCTGTTAATTAATTTCACTCTTAAGTGACTGACACTGATAACGCAAGGTACAAACTTTTCCGATGTGCTTTTGAAGACGTAGCAGACGACGTGTTTACATGTGTTTAGTTCCTTACACCTTTTACTAGTTTGTTCAATCTTCAAGAGAAACACAAAGAAATTATTATTGTCGGTAAAAAGAGTAACCTTTAAAGAATGAATTTTCGATATATCTCTATCTAATACCGCCATTCTGTCAATATACAAGTGGAAAAGCCATGGCCCTGAGGACAATACAATAGAATAGGCCTAAGCTTTCCAAATGCCATACCAGGTTGCTTTCATAGTAATTAGGATGATAAAAAATCAGTGGCAGGATGTTTATCCTGCCTATTGGCTTTGCCAACACTACTAAAATTTAAAGAAAATGTAATGATGTAAAGAAACAAACTAAACGAATTGTCATTAAGGTGTTGCACAGTTACCACATGGCTTAGAGCTGATGATCTATTGCGCTGATCCTACGGACTTACATACATGGACACAGGATCACGTGACCAATACGGTCGCCACCGTTCGAACCGCAGGGCTACTAGAATTTGCCCAATTTGACGATGAATCTGCAACATTTCGGGCAAAATACAAACATCGATGGAAGAACAATGTCGCATTCCTACATTCTTTTTACTGAATTTGACCTGAGCTTGCATTATTCCTAAAATATTACAAGTTTCTCAGACAATCTGTCAATACTGTGCCACTTGAGCAAGTCCAAACTGTTACACACAAGAGAATAGCAGGCGGTCATCTTGATACGCCTTTTTCCACGGACGGTGGCGACAACCTACGCTTAGGACGCTAGCACCTGTTGCTGTACATTAGTGTTAGCCTAGCCTATGTGCACTGTCCATATATATAAGAAGTCCGTGGCCGATGCTCTATTATTCCTGTTGTTCCAAGCAAAGTCCCATTGCAGGGGTGCCACATAACTACTATGAAGAAGTAAGCATCTGTGGTTTTATAACCTCTGGTAGTAAAGAAGTGATAATTATACTGCATCTAGATACTAGGATATTGTAACGTGAGTCTACTGCGGGTCGATGACGATGTTCTACCACCAAAACACAGCTTCCACACAAAATATGACAGAGACACAGAATTTTTACAAGTTTGCTACTCTGCTATATTTTCTACCAGCGCTGAATCTGCACAATATAAGTACACATATTTACAAAGCCTGTTGCCTTTTAAGTTGGAAGTCTAAAAACTCACTTTATTCCCAGATTTCCTTGGTATTTAGGAGCCTTGTATTCTTACCTTTCCTTAGAAATGCCCGTCACCCTTGCTGACCTGTCCAATCGGCAAAAATCTTGTGTGCCTTCACTTAACGACCTGCTTCAGGGCTTTTTCAAACCTTTTTTTTATTGTCTTTTTCTCTGAACCTTTATCACTAATCATTGTTTCACCTTCTGCTTACTAGTACAGTGAGAAAACTGATCATGTCTCAGAGATTTCCTGGTACAAACTTATGATATGAAGCTACACATTACAATATTTAAAAGTTAATTTCACAATCACACAAAAATTTAAAACAATGTTAAATATTCACTATTGTATACTGTGGCTCATGTAAATTACTTCAATTAGTTTTGGTAACTTTTGTAGAGTTTTATCTCTTCATTCTTTGTTTCTAAGTTCTGCATGTCAATCTCTACATTCAGACTGCATACCCCAGTAACGTACAAACATTATGTTTGCACAGTTTTCGTTCTGTAGGTAAAGATCTTCATGAACAATCGAACCAGATGAAATATCTCAAAAGAACAATTTCCAATTAAACGTTCAATTATACAGTATGTGTGTAAAGTATATATACAATAATTTGCTTAACCTTGTACATTTTTTCCTTGACATGCTCTTACCCTAAATAATGACTACGTTGAAGTTTCTTACTGAACTTGACAAGATCACAAATAAGCACAGATGACACATTTAATAAATCACAATTCAATAATAGCAAATTAAACAAAGCGAAAAAATATCAAATGCTCTACTTTTATCATCAAAATGAAAAACTCTACGATTGAACAAAAACTCAAGAGTGAAGAAAGCATCAATGAAGTCATTTTAAGACTAACAAGAATGGACTTTATTTTTCAGTGTTTTTATACAATTTCAAAAAGTATTTTTCGCCTTCACTTCCAAACAAAAAAGCTGATGATAATGGACTCAACAGCGTCCTAATGCACCTCAAAATATCTTAGCATTTGTTTTAGAGTAAAGATCAAAATAATGTTTTTAATTCCTCAGAAAAGAAAGAGAAGCTATGTATATTTCACTCTTGAGATTCCAAGTAACCGGAAGTTCTTTGTCAAGAATTCGAAATAAAACCCAATGCAATTTGCATGCATGAGGTTATTTTACTACTGTGTACATAGCAGTAAATGAAATTATAAAACGATTTTTTTCTTTGAAGTTTCTCCGTTGTATCTTCTCCTTAGAAGTTCGTACTAGATGATAACGAGATACACAATTTTTGAAAAAAACTCCCATAATTAGGTTAAGCATATATATTAAGTAAACTGTCTTTGATCATATCATTTTAGCAACTGAGTGAACTAGCATAATATATAGTTAATTACTAGAGAATAAAGAACCATGTGTTTATGATCGGTTAACCATTCATCATTACTCATTCTTAAAGGATGGTACCAAATGACATTCTACTTCAAATGAATTGTAACAAGTTTAGGAGAAAGATTCAGTTAGTGAAAATAACACATTTGAAGCAATGGAAGTACAAAGAAAACTACTCTCACTTAACATTTATCACAAGATGGTGACTATTTCGACAACTACCTATTTCCAAGGTCAGATTCCAAATCCAGTAGTGACCTGAGACTGTCAGTACAGGACAAAATCCAAGAGCAGTGAGGAAAGGTATTGCTATATAGTATTTCAGATGCCCGTGTCTTTTTCTCAAATATGAACGCCCGTTGGTTATGACAATATAAAAAGTATTTTTAAAACTATAAAGGTAATGTCTGTGAGGAACTGAATGAATATGAAAGTACTCAAAAATGTTTGTCAAACATTGTACCATTTTGCATCAAGGGCACTTTAAATGGTAATCTCCAAAGGGGAGAAACCTCCTACCTTAGGACCCCCCCCCCGGACACTGATCACTAACATTCACTTCTACCCAACACATTCAAAAGGCTTTCTACGCCAATGATACATCGCTCAAAACAAGAAGTACTTTAATTAAATCTTGATTAACTCAGTTAAACGGGAAAAACACAGTGGGTACAAACAGTCCGTGGTTCGATTGATAAAATGAACTTTTCGGTACACTGTGTTTGTTAATAAAGAAAGGAGCATTTTTGGTCAGCTATGCTTTTCTAGTAACTCATGTATTAGATTAAAAGCAGAGTGAAAGACGGATTTTTGATGAAGGGCGTATATCAATAAATTTGGTCTGAGTTGCTCGTTGAACTGAGACTATCTGCAAAAACTTGAGATTATTAACGGTGATTGTTAGCTTTTCTTATTATTGCAAATTAAGCTTTGCCGGTAAATACTGTATCCACACTTGCACATTTTGCAGTCTGGAATGCTTTATTTACCTTTCTGAATTAATTATTAATCACAAGTAACTACACTGTAGAATCCATATGAACCAAATATTAGTTTCTGTATCTTTTAAGGTACATCCGAACGATTTGTGGGGTAGGTCTATTTATGTGCAGTTCTAATTTGTTGCGTTATGTATGGAAATATCAACATATAATTATTGTAAAATTAATAATCAAAGGTATTTTATGTTTTACGTTTTACACTTGTTCAGTACAAATGTTGTGTGTAGTGGTTTCCCACCTCTTCCTTGTTCGTAACCCCATTTCGTTTGAAAGTGCCCTTACCTCATGCCTCGGAAAATTTTAAAGGATTGTTAGGCACACTCTGAAAACACTTTGGTCAAATTGACAAATGACTGGGTCAAACTATGCACCTAACCAAAATTGGTCAAATAGTTTGACTAAACTATGGTCAAATTTGACCAATCTATGGAAAAATCTGACCAATAAGTGGTCAAACTTGACCAAAGTTTAATCAGTCTATTTGTCGAATTTTGGTTCGGTGCATAGTTGACCCAGTCATTGGTCAATTTGACCAAAGTGCTTTTAGAGTGCATATCTATCATCTTTAATGCCAAATAAAACAAAATTATCAAACCAGTGAAATTATGACTTTCTTAAGGTACGTAATGAATGAGAGTTTTACCAGGCCTTTTTAATACAAATAATTTTGAATAGTTTTCCAACTCTAAGGAGAATATGTACAATAGTCGTTTACTGCATCAAATGATAATCTGAATAACGTATTCCCATCAAACTTCATAGAAGGACATTTCTATTTCCAAACACATAGGGCGCCCTACAAGGTGCTGTAACGAGACATTTTGATTTCTTGATAAAGGTAAAAGAAACCTAGGTAAGTACGTGAACAAGTGCATGTATTTGTATGGGTAGGTACGTGTGTTTGTGACGCTAAGCTTGTAAACATATAAAGGTAGGACTGACGACTAATGTCAATACCTTTTCTACATACTGGTGATGTAATCAGTGAAGACAACTTGTCTTTTGACATACATGCTAATGATACACAAATTTATGTATCCTTTGACCTCTTGAAGAATTGAAAACTATTTTTAGATAGTAATGACTGGATGGCGAGTAACAAATTGAAAATGAATATGGAAAAAACTAATTTCTATTAATTGGTTCACCATATAATCTCAGGGTGCAATCTTTTGTAACTTTGACAGTTGATAACACTTCCGTACATTTTGTTAGTTCAATCATTATCCTATCTCATCACTGAGTCGTATCTTCTCTCTCTACCTCTCTCTGAGTGCTTCCTCTACACCCGGCCTTATGCGTTCTATCTTGGCCAGACCTGGGACCATAAGGCGGACCCATGGACCTAGCAAGATTGATTCGCTCTATACAAGTGTCATTTTGTCCCGTCGGCATTTTCTTCCCTTTAGTCGGCAAAACTTGTCACCCCTCCCCCCCCTTCATAATACCCTGGTGACGCCCCTGGATTTGATGTTGATACCAGACATTGAAAAAATTGGGACTTCATTGGCTAGAACAGGGGGAGCCTCACATCATACACACAGTACACACGAAGGCCAGTGTGGCCTTACGAAGAGCTTGTACGAATACAAACGTTCCACACCAGAAAACGTGTAGTAGGTCTACGCACAGGTGTCTTCTTAAGACGTCTGGATACCGTGGAGAATAAGACCACTTGACAACGAACAAATGCATGTAATGTAAAAAAACAATTTTACCGGTCTCCAGGATTTCATAGCCGATTCACACCGAACAGAGTCCGTGCCCTTCCGAGTCGTAAATGCGTGACAGTCCATATCACTACATTACTGATGTCCCTCCTACACACGAAACAGTAAACGCTTGATACTTCTTTTTTCTTTGTTAAGCTTAACAATGCATATTTACTTTAAACTGGATAGCCTACATCATTACGGAAACTACGCAAACCCTCCATCTCTCCACTTTCTGTGGATTTGTAGGTCTACTAAACAACTTTCTACAGAAGTTTACGGTATCAGCCCAAACAAGTTTTGTTTGTACGTCCAAAAGGATAACCTTTTAAATCAAAGGAGAAAGTAAAACGCGAAATTACGATTAAATGCGGAACTTTAAATGCCTTATTGAACAAAAGTAGAATTAAAGCTAGACTAATTGGATCGGAAATGAAGTGACGTTTTTAAACATATTAGTAGCTGTTTCCATGGTGAAAGAAGAATAACTTTCACATGTGTGATCCATTGCTTACTTCTTTTAGACGTGAAAAATCACCACAGACTGGTCAATAAAGTTTGAACGCTGTATGCCCATGGACCAATCTACCAACACGCCAACACTCCGAGACATGAGGTTCCTTGATGATTTTGAGAATTGTTTTGTTAAGAAATACAAGAAATTTCTGACAGACTCTACTGAAAGTTTACAAGTTAGATTTGATAGGCTATTCCATACTTTCACATCGCGATATCGCAAACTGTATCGAGTGAGGTTCGTTCGCTACACAGGTCGAAGGTGTGGCGTACGTATTTCTGGTGTTGTATGAGTTAAATGAACAGTTTTGCTAGAAGAAATCTTGAAAAGATAATGGCAGAGCGTTAGTAAAATACGATAATTAAATGCTGAAATGTTGAACAACTGAATAATGTCACTTAGTTTTAGTAAGTTCAATGATTTTAAATAAGTCGTTGGTGTGGTTTCTCTGAGCTATGGAAGAACTAAATTCGTCCCTCAGGAGTAGGCGGTAATAATTAAGACCTATAATAAATCCCCATTTCAAGGTGAAACAGTCAGCTAATTAGGCAACGAAACATTCCTTTCTCCTTATACTTGAAAAATCTTCCACAAGCAACGAATTTTCCTATTAAAATCGTTCAAAAGGCATAGGACGAAATTGGAAGACCGAAAAACGTCATGAAAAATTTTCCGAAATTGTCCCATTTTTCGCTGGGAACCGACAAAGAACATCTTTAGAGACCTGATTACAAACATGTGAAATGTGATTTTCCCATGACAGGTTTGAACCGATATAGATATTTTTCACGATCGGTCTGCTTGATTTGTTGACCGTCAACATGCATGTCAAAGGTGAAGTTTTTGTTACACAAGTTAAATACAATGTATTAGTTTTAGATGCATTCAAAGATAACTTATTTGCAGCAAACCACTTTGAAAGTGCATATAACTCATTACAGGCAGTATTTTGTAATGTTGGTAAGTCTCTATTTGAGACAAAATCGTCGGCAACTTAGAGTGAGGGTAGAATGTTTAGAAACAAAACTGATGTCATTCACATAAATATGAATAGTAAAGGACCATGAATTGGGCCCAGCGAAACTCCACATTCAACATTTACAAGGTCAGATGTATAGTTATTGGTCTGATGTACGGTTATTAACTGATACAAACTACTTTCGATAATGTACGTAGCTCCTAAACCAAGAAAGTGAAAAACTTCTTACAACATAATGGTCTAGTTTGTATAAAAGGATATCGTGGTCTATTGTATCTGATGCCTTCCATAAATCCAGAAATACACCTAAGGAAGTTCCGTGCAAGTCAATGGCTTCAAACTAGCAATAATAACAGTGGTATTAGTTAAGGCTAGCTCAGTTGAGTGCCCTGAACGAACACCATACTGTCCTTGAAATAAAATATTTTGTTTTGTAAGGAAACTTCGTACTCAATTGAACAATCTTTCTAGAATTTTAGAAAGACATGGCAAGACAGAAACAGGGCGGCAGTTTACAAAGCACTCCGTATTGCAACTCCTATAAAGTGGGACAACTTTTGCCTTTATCATTTCATCAGGAAAATCCCTTGCAGACTTTTCGGTTTTAAGCATTCATAAGCAATTTTAGCAATTTCCGCCTCACAGGTCAGAAAGAGAAATAAGCAAGAAACGACTGTCAAAAACGGAAGTACTAGTCTGGTGTATTTTTCGGTAAGGGACGGTCCATGACTAACCAAAAAAAAATATTGAACCCATTAGCGATTGTGCAGGGCTTCGTAAGGAGACAACTTCCTTCTTCAAAAGTTTCTGGGAAGCTGCCTTTTGACCTTTTTTCTGATAATTTTGTTAATATTTTGCTATGTGCCTTTCATATCGTTATTGCAGTCGTTGAATTATTCATGATAGTTATTTCTTTTAACAATGCGTATAATGTGGTTTAGTTTGTTACGGTACTTCTTAAAATATGATTTATTTTCATCCGTTGGAGACTTCAAAAGCTTCACGTATAGCTTGCTTTTACGCTTGATTGAGTCTATAATACCTGCAGTCATCCAGTCTTTCCTTCTTTTCTTGTTACTACCAATTTGCACAAAGGGGGAAGCAAGAGTCATAATGTCTGCAAAGTATACCAAGAAAACATCTAAATGCCGCATTAGGGTTTTAGTGGAATAGACTTCCTCCCAGCTTGTTTCATAAATACAAGAAGTAATATTTTCTACAATATTACGTTTACATAAGTCTTGACTGAAAACTGGCTCAACCTTTGGCTCCTGTGTTTTGAGAGAAGAATTAGTGAATATTGGGAAATGATCACTTAAATCTGTTACAAGTATACTACAGTTGTAACATTAGGGTCAATAGTACCGACATTCTCACTACGATATTATCAACAAGGGAAGGAAGATCCAGTGCTACATGCCGTACTAGGTTGACTTATAGTTGGTATGAACCCACTTGATTTATAACGTTCATAAAATCGGATGAAATGTTCTTCCTGGGATCAATGTTGAAGCCACCCATTACATAACCAAACTTGACCTCTTTTAACCCTTAACTTAAAATACTATGCCGCAGTTATTGAAACCCTTGACATTTCCAATTGGTGAACGGTGAAAAATCCAGTAATACTGTTGTGATGAACATATGGTATACTAATTTCCACAAAAATACTTTCAATATCAGCATTGAATACTGAGATACCATAACAGACATAAAATTAAAACCCATCTTTAATAAATAGAATGACACCACCCACTTTCTTGTTTTTCGATGACTTTCTAGTAATGAATAACCATCAATTCCCAACAGAAAGTGAAACGCTTTCACGAAACCAAGTTTCACTGAAACATAGTGCTGCAAAATTGTAATCAAGGAGTCCCAGGTAATCTGCTATACAATCAAAGTTTTTACTGAGACTATACGACTGTTAAGGTGGAAAATATTAAAACCATCCTTTCTTACATTGTGAAAATCATCTATTTGAAAGTAGCAGTCTTCTAATTTTTTGATCGTCACTGATCAAGTAAGAGCTGATCTGACCATCATCAGTATACGAAAAAGAGAATGAAGGGTCAGTCACGGTATGTATACCAACAACATCATAAAACTCGTGATTACTGGACACACTCTGAAACGGAAAAGCGTTGCTAAGGCAAGAATGACAAAGGTCGGAGATCGTACAGCTGTGAAAATTTATAGAGAATCCCGAACAGTGACTTGAGTAGTCCTCTTGTAGTAAATCTCCCTTACAATTTAAACAAGTACCCTTTAGCATTAGAACTAAGCTCACACGACTCTTATACGTCCATGAGCTCCCCGTGCCGGGAACTTAGTCAGGACCAAATACAAATAGAAGGACCTGATAGGGAAAAGCTGAACACAAAAAAATCTTTTTAGATTGATAAACAAGAAACAGAGTGGCATGTACCAATACATACACTAGCACCATCATGAGTAATAACGGAATTTTAACCGTCAGCCATGTTTATAAATTGAAACCATCTAAACACTGTTAAAACTGATGAAAACACTGTTAAACTGTTTGAACTGATGACAACAAAATTTGTGCGCTATCATAATTTTTCTAGATCTGAAGGGTACATGTAACCTTCTTTGTGAAATCTTGTCCGTTCTTATTTAGCTAAAAATTACACTATCTTTGGTTTGTGTGACAATGCATACACTAACTCCAGCATGAGTGTAAACAGATGTTACAATACAATACCAATGTCCATAAGGATATCATATCTTTTTACTGTGATTAGTGTCATTTGAAAATTTGTCCCTGTAAAAATGTCAATATCTAAGATTACTGTTAACTAGCATTAAAATTTAGAATTCCCTCGGTGGATAATAAAGAATAAATAACGTGAATGAACTTTAAAATTCGTGTAAGGTGCCCATTTTGTCAATAGTGATACTATAGATACAAAAAATGGAAAATAAGATTACATCTTCTGCACTACAAACTTTTAGAAATGCTTATTTTAATATGAAGCAACTTAAAAGTTAAAGGTGTGAGGGTGTTGCTTAACAGTTTTACTATGCCTTTATTTTAATTTACTTTGGGGTAGTTTAACAGCCAGAAAAGTAGTTGGTCAGCCATAAATAAAGTGTGCAAAATTATCAATGTCACCAAATTTTGCTGAATAAAACTGAAACTTTGACTGTTGCAGTAACGGATATTAGATGGATACTTTCTTAAGAAAAGTAGAGCCTTCTTTACGAAATTTTCTTACCGTTCTCGTTCCCTTTGCAAGAAGCATTTTTCCTTATTAGCTTCATTAAATTTAACTAAAGAATTTACTAGTTCACTTCTCACTTCTAACATGACATACGAATTGTTTTGCTGTAGAATTGTTTCTCTTACTTCTCAAGAATACTCCAAATGCGTTTAAGCAATCAGAAATATTTCCTTCAATATGTTTTACAGTGGAACATCTTTCTTCCACAATCCTTCGTGGTTCCTTTGTCAACTTCTCCTTGTCAGATTGTAATTTCAAAATAGTTTCGTTGTTGCGGTTGTCAACCTCTCCAAGGAGGTCTGATATGTGTCGTTATTTTGCGGGTAGCTTTTTTTGTCACCTCTAAGTTTTTTCGTGCAATTTGTGCATTAGATACATTTTTTCTGCAAGAGTGCATCCAACAGGATATTGGCGAAAGTGACGATACTGTCTACTTCTTGCAAAGTTTGGTGGCCTTGATGAATAAATGTTGCACAGTTTGTAGTTAAGTTGGTTAATTTTTTGTTGTTCTTTTTAGCAAACTTTTTGCGAGTGTACCGATTTTATTACGACAGACGTAACAAATGCAGGCTTGTTGTTGCTTCGAAATTTCAATAGCTTCTTCTAAACGTTCATTTAAATTGGCGACATAGAAGTTGTCTTGTAAGCCGTTTACACCTGTACTCGGCAAATCAACGGTTTGTCTACATGTCGGACATGATAATGACCTACCATGGGTTTTACTAGCCCACTCTTCCAAACACCGTAGGCAGAAGGTATGCATGCATGGTAACATCTTAGGCTTAATGTAGGCGTCCAAACAAATATCACATTGTACAAAATCTTTCCTCAAACTGTTTATAGCATTTTCCGCCATTCTGGAACAGTTTCGTAGTGAGTGTAGGTGCAGAAATAATCCTCTCAGAATGATACCTTTTCAAAACATCGCATCAGTCCTGAAAAACAAATTTGCATGCAATTAAACTTCTAATAGTGTCAAGTCAGAGGAAAATTTGGAGCTACTTATAAATCAGCGTGTTATTGAGAATTACGTCGATATTCTGTAAGCAAACTTCCATATCTACCTTGTTTCTTTCAAATAAAATATGTTTTTCCTGAACTTATTGTTGTTTGATTGGTCACTAGAAATTGCTTGTTAAGACAGTCCAACGTTTAAAACATCTTCAGGGATTCAATGTGACTCTGGGGCTAAATGTTCATCTTTTTCTCGTGAACTGGTGAAAATTCATACGTGTAAAGAGTCAAGAGACTGCATTTGCAGTCAAGTGGACATTACGAATGCAGGTAAACGCAGATGCGGCGTTGACAGTGTAATCTACTACGACCACGTTGCATAAATATTACTATTAAATTAAGACGTTTAAGCTTTTGTTATTACACAAGTTTAATCTTGACAAAAAATACAACGAACTGCAAACCAAAAGAGTGTGTGTTGCTATGTGAAAATCACTCAATACTAGAATGGATTAGCTAGTGCCAGATTCAACCAAGTAAACTTTAGTCAGTGCAAAATCTGAAGAAACTTTTTATACTATTAGTAAAAAACAAATAGAAGCAATGCCTATAACTGAGATAAAGCAATTTAGGCCTACTGGACACAAAACGTTGTTAACTATTTGAAATTGTACCAAATTTAACGAGGAAGAAAGTCTCGTTGCCACCGGCGTATCAAGGGGGCCCAGCAGGCCATGCCCCCCATTGAAAAATGAGGAAAAATAAAAAAGCGAAAAAAGGGGGAAAATGAAGAAAGAAAAGAAAAAGAGAGGCGAGAAAAGAGGAGAAATTCTTTAAACTGATACCGGTATTGCTGGAAGCTGTTCTTTTGGATTCTCGTTCAAAATTACTGTAAAAATACGATAGTTGTAAAGTGCTCGACATCATACTCTAAATCATCATTTGGATGTCAGGTAATGAGCATTCAGTGGCATACTTAGGGGAGGCATTCGGCCGTGGGCCCTCCTTTAAGCTATAAATTTCTGTAGGGGTAGGTTTGTTCGGCAATTGAAAGTGTCTCGATGCATATTCTGAATGCAGGTTTTGTCATGGAAATCTTATTTCACGAAAAGTTTCGGCGCGCTGCGAGCGCATGCGTCACAGTTTGCATTCCATCTTATGACAATTATGAAGGTAATAATACATGGTGTTCACAACAATTTGAAAAAGAAAAGATTCATCTCCAAACATTTGTATGGGTCTTACATCAGTATGGGATCTTTCAATCTAATTTGTAGCATGATGTGAAAGGTTGGAACTTGAAAGTACGTATTTGCCGTAAAACAGT
>WURT03032063.1:0-15207 GCA_009936505.3 Holothuria glaberrima | reverse complement strand
AGAACATCAAACACCTACAAGGCTTTGTAGTAAACCTGAAAATGCTATTCCATGTGTAACCAGGTAACGTATAACTTTCGTGATACATCGATTGTAGCAGTTATTCAGTGGCTTATCCAGAGTTTGTACCGTCCCCTCCTAGGGTCATCTTTGATTCTGTCGCCCTCATAAATGAAAATAGCTCAACACCCCCTCCTTTAGCTGTGCTTTACTGCTCCTTAACTGGTGGGAAACTTTTAATCATTTTTAAGGCAATTACTCAGTCTGGAATGACTAAGTGATGGAATGACGAATATTGAAGTTTTATGGAAAGGTTTGGTAACGCGTAACAATCAGTTCAGTCATACGAGTCATAAAGATTCAGTTACGAAGAACAAGCAGTCAAGTGCATAACATAAATAGTTGATTCTTACCTTCACGTAAACCATCAGCTCAATAACATTACTTTTGTGTTGTTTAGGGTCCTTTTCTGCATCCAACACTTTAGATGATTTCTTGTGTTTGTACAAAGATCTTGCTACCATGATGAAGAGAACTGCATTTGCTGACAGACACAATACTAAAGGTCCTCCTACAGCAGCTAGAACTATCAAGTCATCAGATAACCAACAAGTAAAATCCCTAACAGGACCGTACTTAATGGATAGACCGTGGAAGTTCCACAACCATAGCATTATGCAAGTAGAAACAACAATTAATGGCACTCCCCAGCCGAAGCAACAATACCCCCCTAAGCGTTTTTTGGAAGACGGTTTTCTGACCCTTATTTTAGTTAGGGATAGTGTTGCACGTAGGTCCCATGCAAGGACATTCATCCAAGTAAAAGACGCGAGCCAGAAGAAATGAGCCACTATTGCTACTGTTTTACACAAATTTGCAACGTTGATGACGTAATCATTGACAAACTCTTGTAAACATAAAGCTAGTGCCAGAGACATGACAAAGCTCATTAAAGATACCCCAAATGTGTTGCGTAATGGTTTGAATACGGCGTACGTGCAGAAGGTAGCCAAGTGTCCCACAACTGCTACTGCAATACAGACACCACAGAATAATTTGTACCAAATACTACGTTGATCGATTGTCGAGTTTGTAAAACATACAATTGTACGTTTTTCTGGGCGCGATCTTGACTCTAGGGGGAAGCGTGTGTGGACGCTGTACCACACGGGCAGCATGTCATTAGTAAAGTTGACTTTTAATTCCTCCAGAAAGTGTTTGTCATCTAAGATTCTGTCTCCCTCTACCTCCATCAATTCACCATTGCATTGTCCCATATTTTCCCAGTCTTCGTTGCTGCACACTTCAATGACTTCAATGTATTCAAGGTAACATGACAGTTCAGATTGACTTAAATCTCTTGCATTGTTTACAAGATCTTCATCGAGCTTGATTCTCCACTCCGATGACACATTTTCTGGGAGCTGAAACACTGTCACGTCATGTTTACGTGTTTCGTCAATTAAACGATTTGTAGCAACCATCCTTTTCCAAGGTAACATGGGATTTGTTAGCGTAGATTTCTGAAAAAAGCAACGTTCTGCTCTCTCCTCAAGATAAGTACACTTTAGACTGTCATCAACGACCATTGCAATATACTGACGTGTATTACGAGCATCGCATAAATGATATTGTCGGGAACATCTAATCAGTGAACAAATGGGTTCCAAAAAGAATACCCCAAATGACACAGGGTGTACCGCACTGGCCTGACAAGGTTCTAGAGATTCGCAGGACCAAGACAATTCATTTTCTAAGCCATAACACCTTGCACAGAATATGTTCTTGAAGTAAGAGCCCCTATAATATCCCGGTGACATAAACTTTGAACACATTTTACTGTCATAGATATCACTTCCTGTCGGACAGGAACGTATCATGTCTTTATCACACCAACGCAATCTTGCAGCAACAGTATTCCTTTCATTTGTACTACCATCTTTAACAAAATGTTCTAATAAAACATCACAATGAGAACTACTCAGATTAGCATAGTGTTCTTGACTTAACGGAAGCTCGTCAGGGCATTGCCTACAAACTTGGTCAACAGCCCATAACGTGATGTCCTCTGAAGGTATACCATGACACTTCGCGCAGTAATGATTTTTGAAGACATTTCCCAGCCCGTCGTGAACAGGTCGCAAAAAGTTAACTTCGACTAAATCGGTTGTAGAGTGTTCCGTCTCGCATTGTTCCATCAGTGGTTTAGGGGTCGTGGTGGGACATCGACTTACCATCCAATATGTTTCTTCAGGACAAGTTCTGTGAATGCCATAAGATTCTTTCCAGTATCCGGGTATCGATCTACACTTTAAGAAATCGTAGTGGGGAAACAGATTTTTCCAGTACATGGATACAAATGTATCTTGATCCCTTTCGTGGTCTTCACAGCAGTCACGAAAGTAAGTACAGAAATCATCACAGTGACAAGTACGCTGGTGACTAGAACAACTCTGGTAGGAGCAATTGAAACCTGACGACAAAGAAATCCAAAAACGAACATTATTTACATGGCACTGGATGATGGAACACTTATTGAAGTTAGATGATCTGTTATCGTTGTAAAAATTTAGAATTTTTGGTTATCTGATGAGATTTAGAAATTGTATGTGTAAATTCAATAGCAATAAAAGGCTTCATGAGATGGAAAAGAGCAAGGCTGCTCTTTTAATACAAATATTTTTGACTACGGCATGTGTACGTACAATATCTTAAACAATTTTCAGTTAAATCATGGAACAACCTTTTCGAAGGGATATAATATGATGTTGAAGAAAAGTTCTACATCTTCGCATCTTACTATGTCAATAGTGGTGACCCTCCATTTTTAAATCTGTCCAAAGAACGTTTCGAGGGATTTTGTGACAATATCACTGAAGTGGTGATTTCGAACATAAGTAAGGGAGAGAGAACAGCATCTTTAGGTCAATGTTCCACGGCTGACGTAACGTGTACCAGTGACTTCCTTTTTGCCTGGTGAAATAAATGTCGATTTCTATGAGAGTCATGAAAAAGGTAGGGGGAGGGGGAGTCAAAAGGCTGTCGCTCTTTCTCTTTTGGAATCTGTTGCATTGACACTTAGCAATGTTTAAAAAATTTTGGTTTGTGGTGATATTTGCCCTTTGGCCCCTTGCCCCTTCCTCCACCTCTTTCGAGAACTCCTGGAATCCATAACTGATGCCATTTTACTAAAATTGATGAACCAGCACTTTAACCTTTCACAGTGTAAAACGTATGAAAAATTTCCCCATACCTGTACCGTAATCATAAGACTTCCATTTTTGTCCAAGGGTGGTTACGATCACGCCGAAACGAAGAACAAAGAAGCCTACGAGGGTGATCTTCATGATGAAGTAGTTTCATTCAAAAGAATGGTCTTTAGCAAAAAAAAAAAGTAGATGGAACAGCAGGCATGAATATTTGCGAGGATAAAGAACAAACCAGCTGTCATATTGCCATTCGATATGTGCGATGTCTGCTTTACCATCTGAAAAAGTAGACTTTAAAAATTTATTAGCATATCTAGTTCCTACCCCTGGATTTCTTCCTGTGTATGGGAATATGTGCGTCATATATTTATGTACTTATGGTAAATCTGACAAATGTGAAAACTTCATGTGTACACCAGAAGACTTGTGACAGTTTCGTTTTGCAGAAATAATGCGGGACAGAAGAGAACGTGGGCTCATAAATTTTAAATTGCATGAGAAAATCTTTAGCCTTGCTTGAAGACCGGCGCAACGAACTGGCTAACCACGCCACGAGATGACCGATTTTTGACGTCAATTAACCACAAGCAAGTCCACGCTTGGTCGGAGCAAATATTTACCAAGCACGAGAACAAAGAACTGACCATCGTTCAGCAGCAGTTTTCACGCTAAAAATTGTTGATAATTCCACCAAACCAGGACCGATTTTTCTGTTTTAAGATTTGTTTCAACGTCAATTTATCCATGGAGTTCAGATCCAGCGAAGAATTTCGTAAAACTGCGCAAATTACTTCATAATGCTTCAAGCGGCTTGATGTCCACTGCAAGGGACTTAACCACAAAAATTTGACATCTGAAGAGTTTAATCCTTGAAGCAGATGCAGGCAATTTTGTCCTTCCTTCAAGGGAACAAATTCTCTAATGGTTTTTACACGTTGAAGTCTTCTACCTTTAGAAATGCATGTAATTTAAAACGCACCTCGTTAACAACTCCTGTTATAACAATGCCGATAGTTTTGATTGGTTTTCTGCAAAGTGCGAAAGCAACCGGACTCCCACGATGGTTTTAAGAGTAAACGGCTATTACAAGGAGGGAATTCTAATTATATTCAGTTATAGCAGGGGGATGAATTCATGAAAGTAACATAGGCTATGTGCATATCAACAACTTTATGTATTACTTAAGCGTGACCAACTGATGCCCAACATTTCCATCTGTCCTGGGCAAGGTTGTTCACAAATCAGCGCTAAAGAAAGCTTGGAAGCACTACCTCCGAGCTGGTGCTTCCATGCTTTAATTTATTGATTTCTTGCAGGAGGCAGGCCAGGAATCATTGCGATTGTGATGTCGTGCACTCAAAAACATATCCTTAGCGGGTGCCGGGCAGCCGGTGAGAGCTCTAGGCTCGCACGTCTTGTCTTGGTCACACGCGGCTCGATGGGCGTGTGTGTATGTGTGTTTGTGATGCTCGTTGTAATCGAGATATCTCAAGATAGGTATGACGGACACTTTTCATACTTTATTTATAGATTTTCATGTTGAGAGGAAGAACCCTATTGTTTTTGGTGGAGGTCAAAGGTTATTTGAGATCACCAGAGGTCAAAGACCGAAAACCTTGTAATGACGATATATCGAGCTAGGAATGACGGACACACTTCATAGTTGGCATACAGATTTGTCATTTTGAGAGGGAGAACCTTAGTGTTTTTGGTGGAGGTCAAAGGTCCTTTGAGGTCACCACAGGTTAAACTGAGACAAACTCGAAAATGGCTTGTAATCATGGTATCTTAAGATATGAATGACAGACACTTTTTATATTTGGTATATAGATTTGTCATGTTGAAAGGAAGAGCCCTTTTGCTTTTGGTGGAGGTCAAAGGTCATTTAAGGTCACCATAGGTTAAACCGAGAAAAACTCATAAAGGGCTTGTAATTACGATACCTGAAAATCGGAATGACGGACACTTTTCATATTTGGTATGAAATCTGAAGAAGTGAAGGGGTTATAAACTTTGAGCACAGCCAGATTTTACAAAGTTAGTAAGCCTTTGTCAGGTAGGCCGTTGAAATTCGGGCTTCAAAATCAGGTAAAATCCAAAAGGTTTAAAACCTAGTTGAAATCCCCTTGAAAGAAATTCGTCGGACAAACTTCATATTCATGTGGTAAAAATATTAATCTCCCATACGAAAAATCCATAGATAAAATCAGCATCCCACACTTAAGGTACTGAGTTTAACTGAAAAATGATGCTGAAATGTGAAAGAGTTGCGCAGTTTGGGTGATATTTTACATGAAAATGTGTGTTTAATTAAGTGTTTAGGCTAATCACATTTTCAAAGTGTCATATGCTTTCATCTGCATTACCACCGGTTGAACTTGAGGCAATGAAAACCCAAAACACGTGTTAACACAGCTCATTTGGCACAAGTATTTGATTTTTTTTCACTATAGCTTTGTTTTTTGTCACATTCTGCCCTGCTTCGGCACATATCACTTTTAAACAATATCTCTTTAATTACAAAAACGATGTGTGTCAATCATGCATAGAAAAGCTTTGTCCCACATGTCGGATTGGTTCCAATACAACATACGCGTGTCATCCCTCATGATTACATTTTCCCCTATCTTCCTATATGCCCTACTACTTGAAACTATTTGTGTTTACAGGTGGCATGCTACCCTTGGTTTTTTTGTTTGGTTTTTACTTTTTGTGTTTTGCCAGCTTTTTTTATAAGTTCATTTGATTCATGTTACAAGATGATTCATGATTTCATGACTGTGTTTTGACGTCACCTATTGTAATTTGTCTTTTCAATATTTGCTTTACTTGTTAGTGTACTATTTTACTGCATTCATTGTAACCTGATGTGGAAGATGCCATGTCTTCGAACGACTCTCGTTTCAACATGCCTTTAAAGAACATCTTTGTTGTATTTTGCTTTTTCATCTGTTTTTATTTTGGGAGAATTTTTAACTCTTTGGGGTAACATTTATTGCCCTTTATGTACAGCCATTGTCACTACCTTTCGTATATCGCGGTGTTTGAGAATGACGCCTCCGGTAGGAGGGATTTGACTTTTCTCGTTTATAAGGAACTAATAAAGAATTTGCACTTGATTACTCTGTGCCGATGATCTATCTTTAAACATCTGTCATGCCGCTAAAGATGGTACCCAGTACAAGTTTGCAGCTTTAGGACATCATTTTCAGTACGTCTCATCTGGCAAACAAGATGTGATAACAATTTCACAGTTTGTCTGACATACATCAGATCTGCAATTGCTTATGTTAGTTGTCATGTTCCTGTAGATAACAAGTTCCATCTTTGTCAAAGGTTTGCAAAACTTCGATGACATGCTCTCTAAATACTACATATTCAGACGGGCACAAACGGAACACTTATCATATATTTGACTAAACTAAAATTGTCTAGGTTTGGTTTAAGGGTGAAATAATTTCGTTATTATTTTTTATTTATTTATGTTTTATTGCGGTAACAAAAACAGCCGATAATTTGGCAAACTGTCTGGTCGTGCCACTTTAAAGTAAATTCTTTTCAAATTTGTTTTGGAACCAAGAAGTTTCAGTTTGTAGTGAGGCTTCCGTCTCAATGTTTGATATTTGATATTTTTTCATAACATGAAAACTCGGAAAGAGAGAGCAGAACGTTGCTTAGTTTTCAAAATGCTACGCTTAACAAGTGCTATGTTACATTTGAAGGGGATGGTTGGTACAAATTGCTTAATAGATCACTTTGGTCAAAGAGGTTTCCATATTTCTGCCTAAGCAGGGGAGAGGGGGAGATCCTCATGCTCTACCGTGAAAATACCGTTTTTGAATGCTCCCGGTGTCCTCCGTCCAGTGATACCGTGACCTTCTATTCCTAGGAGGAATGGGACCGACTTCCAAAGGTTATTATAGAAATCGTGAAAATGAAAAGAAGTGTTCAGGCTAGGAACAGAACAAAAACTTTTAGTTGCCTATTTTTGTCCGAGCTAAAAGTCATACGGTCTGGACGAGTGTAACTTGGATCCATTTTGGTAGTGAAACGTATCATAAATTAACTTACATAGAGCCAGGGGGCACATATAAGTAGGTCAATGCATTTCTACCTGTCCAGTTTTCATAGAAACACCGTAGCCTATATGATACGACCCGGACCTTTAAAAGCATGAAATATTTCAAACCGACTTATATGAAACATATATGGCTACGAACTAAGACATCGGGTTATCACGCACGCTTTGCTTACATTGCCGACAAGGTACGGAAGTACAAAATATTTCATGTTTTCCCAGCTAGTTGTTTAATTATTATGGCGCACACGAACAAAGCTGTACTCTCTAAAAAACTAAATGAATAAACTTTATGCCACACTTAAAGTCAACATAGAAGCCTTCGACAAATTAGTACCTGCATCTTTAGCTTACCTTGTGATTTTTAAAGGCAAAAACTTCAATGCAGAGAGGCGGCTAGACTTCAAAGTCTTTGAAATGCCAGAAGAAAAAGTTCATCATTTTGGTAGGACCTCGGCATACCCAGATGCAACGTAAATTGTCAAGAAATTGAATCTGTCATTAGAATGATTGCCTTTAAGGAACGATCAAGTCTCATTCTGCACCAGAGGGTATTGCATTTTTCTCTTCCTAAACACATTTCGACGTGAACAAATCCAATTTGGTAAAATGTTCAAGCAGTTGACGCGGAACAAGTCTTTAAATACACGTCACTTGTTACATTCAGTGTTGTATTGTCACGAGGCATGTGTGTTTTGGTAACCCAAGAGGAAAACTCAACCCCCTCACTTCGAAGTCAGGAGACACCACTGTTTCAAAGGAATTCATTTCAATGTTACCATAAGGAGTAAGTTTGCTACGAAAATATTATGACAGTCAAATTTTCCACAGTACATCAGTTTTAGGTAATGACAACTTGATACAGGTGGAACATGGTTTCTAATCTTCTTACAAAATGTCCACGTTTCAGTAAACTAACTTTAATTTCTTTAAACATGTGATATGGCTTAAATGTCCTCCAAGATTTAAAGTGTTCTAATCGTCGTACACTTTTACCCTAAGAAATCCATTTTACTTAAAGCGCACCTCGGTTACAACTCCTATTAAAGCTTCTAGTTTTTATCAGTTTTCTACAAAGTGGGAAAGCAACCAGACTTCCACGTTGGTTTTCCAAAGTAGTAAACGACTATTACAAAAAAAAAGAAGAATTCTAATTATATTTAATTATAGCAAAGGGGATGAATTAATGGAAGTAACATATTTGCTTTTCAACAACTTTATGCATTACTTAAGCCTGACCAATTGACGCCAAATTTTTCCATCTGTCATGGGGAAGGTGGTTCAAAAATCTTCCAGCAATAAAGCAAAGTGAACCCTCATATCTTTGCGTCAGCTGAGTGAGTGGTTTTAACAGTTTACAAGGAGGGGACTGAATTGGAGAGCTGATCCTCTGTCACTACGCGCTACATTTAATGATCTAGATCAGATCTGGTTAGGTATTTCTATAGTGAGGGGTCCAATGTCGAAATCAGAGGGTCTAGATTCATTGAATTTTCTGACTGTTTCGGGTATGCTGAATTCAAACATGCAGAATCCCACATTTTTCTAGAATGAACATGACGGCTGTTTGAGCGGTTCCAAAAGGCTGTTGTTTTCATGACCATAACTTTCTTACCGCAGAAGGTATTGGCATGGTTGTGATAGTTAACAAATATTCGCAATATTACAATAATGCTAGTATCATCTGACATATGGAGAGAAGACACCAAGCTTATTACTCTCTATCTTCATCTGGAAGGGAGGTCAAGGTTTGAATCTCGGCCAGAAGATGCTATTTAATCAAATCTAATTTTGCACAACTTTTTATCCCAGAATTCGTATTAAGCAAATTCCTCCATATAAAGTGTCGAGTTATTTGACAAATGTGGACTGAACATATTTCTATTGAGACACCGTGGATAAAGCCACGTTGTCTCATCAGAATCAAGCCAACGAAACTTACCCATATCAACGTTATACTCACTTGGGACACTGAGTCAGCTTCTTAAATATACTATAAATAGTTTGATACAGAAAACTAAGAAATTCGTTGAAGATACATACTTGCTAGAATATTTTGTGTTGGTAGGGAAGTCATCTTTCATAAATTTACTTAAGTGTTAGGTATAAATAAGTCAACTTGTCTGCTTTGATTCCTGAACTTTCAAAGTGTATTTAAAGTAAACAATTATCACAATATATTTTGCAAAGGTTTAAAAAATATCTAGTTAGTCGAACTACCCTCCAGAACTTCCCTGTGTTGAACTATCGAATGCTGAAGTTTACTCACATATTGGAAAATGGTCGATTGAACAATAATTTGTTATGTTACTTTTGTGCCACACTCGAAGTACATTTTTTGATGTTTTTCGTTTTCCTAAAGCCACTATAACTTGTTTCAAGATGCGAATATTATCTTATTGTTATATAATGACTTTGGTAAGCAAGCCCTCCCCCCAGAAATGTTTTGCCAGAAGATTAATTTTTGAAGGTCTCATAAAAAATTATTTTAAAGGAAAACATAAGTAGGTAATGTCTGTTGTACCGGTATAATATTACAAATTGTTGTTCACTCTAGTTTGCCAGGAAGTTAATGAATAAATTTGAGCATTATATACCACAGCAGCTGAAAGATGGGTAATCGGATCAATTAAATTGGCATCTAAACCCTGTTTCCAATATTATCTTGATTGTAAACTTTGGATACATTTCAAATAGAGGTTTGAAGAGTTGATGATTTATATGGTTAAGAAATAATAGTAGATGCTCCGTTTAACTGATATAACATTTATGCGTCTACTTAGTGCAAAACATGTCATAGCCTGTTAGACTAGGATATAATATTAAAAACACATCACATACATAAATGATATAAAACAAATATTATGGCATATATTTAAAGGCTGACATAAACTCCTCCCACATTAAATGACAATACTGCGTTTGTTTTACAAAAAATCCTATTTTTAACCAACATTAACAGATACACAATGATAGAGAATTCAAAATAAGGCAGTACGGTCGCTATCCTTTCAAAAAATGAGTCTCTCCTACGAAGAAATTGAGTTACCTATTGCACAAACCTAATTTTTTCACCCAAACTTTCAAAAATCTAAATGATGCAACATCCATTACTCTTGTAATGCATAATATTTTGAGGAGATAAAGCTATTGCTAGAGTTAATTGGTAATGCTGAACGGTTTAATAAAGTCTAAAGGTGTATCCTTTGTATGCAATGTTGGTGCATTTTAAACACAATCTTTCCCTTTAAAACGTCCTATACAAATTCGAAAAGAATCTACATATTACGGACAAAAACCGGGATCTTGGCAAACATTAAAGTTGCTTTGGTCTACACATAAATAATAAAGCACATCAATTCAATTTTGAACCTGCATCTATTAATCATAGGCCTATATTTGGCAAGATCCCCGTCCGCGTCTCTGTTTTAGAATATTGTTCTTAGACTTCGTGATAGAGTACGAAATTTGCATAACTCACAATAAAGATGTATCGTGCTTGTCTTCCATGCGAACACAAAAACTTGTCGTGTGCAATTTAAGCTGTATTTCAGACAAAACGCTGACGCGATGTTCTCATCTTGTTCCCTGAGCCGTACTGAACGAACTATTATAAAACTGCAGATATGCTGGTTATTGTCACTGTATAACGACGCGAATGACAGACATAACAGGAAAAACTGGATCTCTTAAAAAAATAGTGTGAAATGCGTAGTACGGATCTTTTAAGGTGTCATACATATACTGAGATAAAATATGACTATCCCGACTCTGTGATTCCTTGTTGAAGGCAAAACGAATCTATGCAACAATGTGGAAAATTGTGTGTATATGTTTGTCAGTGTATGTGTGTTTGTGACGCTTGGTTTGTAAACACGATATATCAAGACAGCAATGATGCCCCTAATTTTCATACTTGAGATATGGAATTATCATATGAAGAGAAAAATCCCTATTATTTTTGGTTATTGTCAAAGGTCTGGCATGTGAGGTCACCAGGGGTCAAAAACCGAAAACCTTGTAAACACGATATCTGTAGGTAGGATGCATGGATGCTTTTCATACTTGGTACATAGATGCGTTAATCTAAGAGAGAGAGAGGTTTCTCTGTGAGTTTGAAGGATGATTTATAATAAAAAGATGAAACCTATTCATTTTGGTAAAGGTCAAAGGTTATGTGAGGTCTTTGGAGGAAACAATACAAAATTCTGAAAAAACTGCTTGTAAACACAATATCTCAAGAGAGCAATGTTGGACAACCGTCATACTTGGTATATAACTTTATTATATTGAAAGGAAGAACCCAATTGTTTTCAGCGGAGTCAAAGGTCGTTTGAGGTCATCATAGGTCACAACCGAAAACTTCAAAAAAAAGTCTATCGACGAACAAAGTGTTGCGCTTATGGTACTTGTGGACCTCAGTTCCACTTTTGATATGGTTGATCATTCTATTTAACACGATTTTGGTATTTATAACACTGATCTCAACTGCTTTATCATGTATCTCGAAAACAGGTCACATTTTGTCTCACTGGATGGTGTATATTCCGATGAAATCCCTATCGAGCACGGAGTTCCTCAGAGCTTGTGTATAGGTCCGTTGTGTTTCACGCTGTACACTGAATCTTTATTCAAATCAGTTCTACCTATTTTGATCAGGGAGTTGTTATAACGACTCCCTGTTTTGATACAGGTTTTGCTAATGCTGATGATACTTAGTTGATTTACAGCTTCCGACCGTATAAGTATAATACCACGGAGGTCGATGCATTCAATCTCAAGCAAAAATTTTGTTTGCCATTAGGAATAGGATGGTTGCACATAAATTGAAACTGAACGATTCCAGAACTGAGTTCATCATTCTCGGAACTCTTGTCCAACTCACCAAGGTTATCAGTAATTCTATGAAAGGTGGCGATGATTCTATTGCTTCTTGTGATCAAGTCCGCAACCTTAGTGTTATTTTTGATAAACACGCGAAATGGATACATACTATCAGTGAAAACATTCAGATATGAAAATTCTGTAATTTAATATTTCACGTTTTCAGGCTATTTGAGAAAAATTATCTAGCATGTCAATATCTTGGTGTATTTCAGTGACAATGGACCGTATTAAGATCCTGTAGTTACATACCTCAATATTTTAGCCTACAATAAAATGTTGAAATAAGATCTCGGATACGAACATATCAATATCATGCTGTGACTGTACCTAAATATCTCGATACTTTACTCAAAAACATTGAGTTAAGAAGATCTCAAATTTCAATATTCCAATGTTTTTAACGACGAATACTGAGCCACTTGAGCAAGTCTAGACTTATACACAGTAGACATTGGTATTCCTGCTGAACACTTACGAGCGGTGGCTACACTACGTATTGGACGATATAGTGTATGGCCACGCTGTCCATATTATTAGAACGCCGTCATTATCCCAAGTCTTTTTTACAGTTGAGTGGTCTACACATGTCCATATCCTTCTATTCAAACAAGGTAAGCAGTTTAATGCAGTTTAACACCTTTTGAAATGTTTCTAAAAACTAGCTGGCTTGTCCATCGGATGGCAACTCAAGATGTCTTTTGGGTGAACAGAACTCGTTACCCTCTTACTATTTGTTTAAAATGGGCCAATCTTACTGATGTTCATCAACAATCAACCCGATATAGAGTGCCTAATGATTCCAGCTAGCTCTTTTAACTTGGGTTCATCTCACTGAAAATAAACAGACAAGGTCGTACCCTATAAGCAGGTAAGACGTGTGGATGCTTTTAGCAAGTTTTAACCTTACCATTCCGAAATATTTTCTAGCTCCTACTTGTGTCAATGTACGTGCTATAAAAATTGTGCTGAACAATTACTTTGGTTGAGACAGCATTTCTGTATATACTGTAGTGTGTTTTATGGTTTATTTAGAGGAATTTGGGGGGTTTTAGGGACGACGACTTAAGTGTTGGATACCGAACGGTGATACTGACATTTTGCATAAGTGATCGTCCAGACGTATCACTTAATCCCTCTGGCTCTGTGTTAGAATTGATTACTCTGTTAAATAGTTTTGCATCCTGAGACATATCATATACGGGTAATGCGAACAACTGTACATAACCCACAATCAAAACGTTTATCAATGTTCAATAAGACTACTTTCAGTTAAAATGGGGCAAAAGTAACCGCATTATAATCTAGAAAGTTTGCCAAAACTTAAACTTGTGATAAAATTGGTAGTTCTCAGCAGCCAAACTTGCTTAATTAATTTATTAGACCGTTGTATTCTAGTTTGTTGGGTTCAAAAGGTGAATATAAGAGTTGTATAGATAGGCCAGTCAACATCCATCGAGTAAAGCAACAGATGGAAATCTTCATGCACGGTGGTCTCAGAAGCAGCATAATTAATCAAATTATTGTAGGTCGTATTAGGTCACCTTCAAACCTGCAAATCAGTTACGTTTCATATGTACATGGTGAGCGATGATCGAAGATATTAAACCGACATTGTGCCAACACCTTTTAAACTTTTTCTTATCTAAACCTTTTGCAGCATCTGTCAATACAAATAGAGCAGCATAATTGCTTCTAGCTTCAAAAAATGACTATAGGAAATGTTTAAGAAAGCAAAGTAAACGTCCTTATGCTATTCAAACGACAATGGGGTGAAACTTTTTTTGAAAGTGGAACCAAATGCCGAAGCTTTTCCAAATGAAATTACCTTGCGCCGATCTTGCACAGGGTGAAAATAAGTTCTTTCTGTACTGTGGTATAAAAACTTCAACATTTTTGGTTTCAATGAAAAGAGAAACGTATGCATTCATGATGTCGTATGTGTCTATGTGCGCGTGTGTATGTGTGTGTGTGTGCAGTTGAGAACCGGCCTATCTGGGGACAAAATTATAGAAATTACTAGCAATGTGAGGACAGGAAAGTAAATGTGAGGACTAAATCCTGGTCCTCATATTTTAAATGCTTTAATAGGTCTTAAACTTCACCATACTGCACACCACAGGAAGTATGCTGAATGTGCTCAATTTGATGGGAAAGTCACTAAGGGTATAGTGAGTTCAAGTGTGCTCATGTTGATCTTCATATAATTTTGTTCTCATATTGCCATACAATGTCCCCACATTGATGTCGAAATCTTGGAAATCCATACACGAGTACACATGGTTTATACATTTGTCCCCACATAGGTTAAAACTTGACTATGTATGCATGTATGCGTGTATGTATATGTGTGTTTGTGACACTTCTTGTTTACACGATATCTCAAGAAGAGAAACTTTGACAGTTCTCAAACTTGGTAGATAAATGCCCCATGTTAAAAGGAAGAACCTTACTGTTTTTTGTGGAGGTCAAAGGTCATATGGCGTCACCAGAGGTTAAATTCTGAAAACCTTGTTTACACGATATCTCAAGTTAGGAAGCTTAGGTAGATTTCATACTTGGTTATGTCGATGCGTTATGGTAAGAAGAAGTACCTTATCGTTTTGGTGGAGGGCAAAGGTCTTCTAGGGTCACCGGGGGTCAAAGTCTGAATTCTATTTTACACGATATCTCAAAGTAGGAAGCTTGCATAGATTTTATACTTAGTATGTGGATGTGTTATGGTTATAAAAGGAACCCTATTGTTTTTGGTGGAGGTCAAAGGTGATCTGGGTTCACTGGGGTCAAGCTATGAAAATCTTGTTAACATTATATTTCAAGGTAGGAAGTTTGGATAGATTTCAAACATAGTATATGGGCGCCTTATGGTCAGTAAAAGGAGCATATTGTATTTAGTGGTCGTCAAATGTCATCTGGGGTCACTGGAGGTCAAATTCTGAATATCTGGTTAACAACATTACAGTTTTCGTCAGCTTGAAACGTGGACATTTTACTTTGACCTTGATTTCCGAATCCAGCAGGGTAGTAACACATTTT
>WURT03032052.1:0-15207 GCA_009936505.3 Holothuria glaberrima | reverse complement strand
ACGAGAAATAGGATTATAGAGCTGCAGTCTGTGTTAAGGGCAACACTTTAATGTATTTATATTGCTGTCACTGTTGTACTAATTTATCACTTTTCAGAAAGACAATAAAGATGGAAGAAAGAAAAAAAAAAAGGTTCTTATCACAAGAACTTTTAAAGGAGTAAATAACTTTGGCTTTTGGGATTAGGGTATTAATTCCCCACCCCCCCTTGGTTTTCGACCAAATATTTTAAAATGACATCAAGGGACCTGGCGTTCAAGGTATTAGATTTCAATATTAGCCGGGGTGAGCGTGCCGTCTTTTTAAATGAGTGGTCTGATCTAATTAAGTTGTAACATATTACAAATTCAGAACACTATCAAGCTTTTTGCAAATCATTCGCAAGTATCGAAAGTATTCGCAAGTTTTCTCATTCTCGGAGCATTATTCGTATGTTATAATTTGAACATTTTTACATCGCAAAGCCCTGAAGTATGCATGGTCCATCATGTTACCGGACGGTTAGCAGGAGGGACAAGATTTACACATCATTGCCACATACAGTTGAGGATTGTCATTTTTGTTTCAACTGTATACAACTTCTCCATTTAGAATAACATAGATCTAAGGTTGGAATTTTTACACCATGTAGCCGTAAAAGCTAAGTCCACTTGCTAATTCTTCTGGACACGTGCAGTCCACTTTTCTTTCTAACAAAATGATGCAAAAATTAATGGACAGTGTCACGTACTTCTTTCCGATGAACCCTGAGGATACGCGTATCCCAGTTGAGCCAAAAAGAACAACTAATGTCACAATCATTTATGTGGTTTCTAAATATGAAATCTCAAGATCACACAACACGTACACCCAGCTTAGCATTTCCCTTACTACATCTTATCTTAGAATAAGGAGATTTTCTACCAGGGAAAGCCAAACGGATTCGAATGCTTTGCCTGTGAAGGCACACTATACGCAAATTTGACTTCTTCCGACATCAACAGCTGTGATGTTAAATCAGCAAGACCCACGTTTCTCAAAAGATAAGTGGGCAAACTCTTGCAGAATTTATGTATTGACGTGCTTGGCAGAATAACAACCCGTCACCGTACGGATTCTTCATGAAGTACTATCATACAATGTGGTTCACGAAGCAGGGGACGCCACACATCGACCATATCAAAACTATCTGAGGTAAGCCACGGCAGGAAGTTTAAGTATCGCCTCTCTGCCATATGAATTTTACAAAAAAAAAAAAAAACAGACGAGAGTTGCCGCGTAAACGACTTATAAATAATTTGACGATTGGGTAAATTCAGCTATCGGTTGAGGCAGAAGCCGCTCCCATTTTCATTGACCTTTCTTTGCTAGCGTTCACTAACATACTGAAATGAAAGTGAGCCTAGTTTCTCTTATCGCTATATCAGATGATTTGGACGTGCTTTGCGTAATGTCTTGGAGGTAAAGAAGACAGAATCATTAAAAACTGTTGAACCATAAGTTCTCTTTAAAGGAACAAACGATTTTTTGCGTAAACTGCATTATAAGTTAGTTAGTTAGTTAGTTAGTTAGTTAGTTAGTTAGTTAGTTAGTTAGTTAGTTAGATAGTTAGATAGGGGTTTACGCATCAACTTTTAACCTCTTGGTTTATTCTAGCGGCGCCCACTGCCCTTTTCCAGTTGTGGGGCCCTGGATTGTTTTCCCTTACTCCATTGCTTATGAGGAACATCACGGAGAACGGCAGTAGGTTCCATTTTTTAAAGTTTTTGGTATGATCTGGGAATCAAACCCGTGCCTCCCGCGTGAAAGAAGGATGCTCTACCACTTAAACCAAACACGCGGTTGTGATACTATAAGACGGGCTCTTTGCAAGAGTTGTACGGCGTACAAATGTGGAAGCTTGGCTTAGTAAGGTTTGTAGATGCCTTGCAGATTTCCCACAGAATAACCAAGGATTTGTATGTATGAAGAGTACGATGCAAGAAACTTTTAGCAGCTTTAAAATAAAAGAAGACTGGATACGATAAATTGCTTTGAGTAATCCAGTTTATGAGTAATCAAATTCTTACAGGTATCACCATTACTATAAAACAACCATCCATTTAAAAGGGAGAATATAGTCACAGCGATTTTAATTAGTGTAGATGTCTATCCTGTTTCCTGAATGGCTCTTGACAATCACGTGATAATATTTTCACTGAATTGCAAAAGTTACGAGGAGTAACTCCTTGGTTTACCATGAATATGCAATAAATAACATAAAAGATGATAAAAATCATGAAAGATAGTTGGAAGAGGAATAAGAAGAGGTTTGTTAGAGTTAGCTGTTGTTCCAAAATAAGTTTGGGGTAACTGCTTATGCCTTTTAAAGAGGTTTTCTTGCAAAAGGCTTGAACCCTGAAGAGTCCTTTGCAAGGACTAAAGAAAATACTGTTATTCAAACGTCCAGTGAAATAGAACGATTTTCAAATGGTGTCTGGTCTGTCGACCAAGCTTCCGTTTATTTTGTCACCGCTGCCACATCCCATCTAACAGTAAATAGCTACCTCCCCTCCCGGTCAATATTCCCACACTATCAACAGATGATTACATGAAAGAATACTGGTGACTACAATTATAAATTTGGGTTATTACTCTGTAGGTATACAGAAAGGACTTCGGCTGCAAGCAATTTCCTTGGGGGCGGGAGGGGGGGGGGGTAAATTGCAATAAATTTAGTAGAGCCATGGGACCACCGTTGTATGAAGTTGCCTTGTAATAGTATTTACATGAAAACTGATGCACTAGGTTTCAATGATTTTAAATGATTTAAAAAAAAAAGTGTATTTAAAGAATCTATGCCTGGGCCTATATAGGCGTCTTAGTTTCTCCTATCCACAGAGAGCATTGCATATGCTCTCAGCAATAAATAAGTTGAACTACTTTTTAACCATCTTTTAGTTGTCATGAACTGAACAGTGGATAAATGACCTGACATAGCAGAAATAGTAAAACACACAATTTAAGACAGAATGAAACGAATCAGCATTGGTAGTTTTGCCTTATGGTACAAAAATACCGCTACAAAAACCAATTTAGGAAATAAATACAGCATTTTGCTTGGTGTGAAAATCTCCCAAGATGTCATGCGTAACCCTAAAGAATGTAGTGTGCAATGAATGCTCTAATGGTGAAAAAAGGCTAGAAAGTCAAACGGGACAGGTAAAGCTGTTTTTAGTTCCGGTTTGTTTTAAGTCCAGAGACGTAAAAGCAATTCCCTGATCAGATACCTTTTAGAAAAACGCCAAAGATCTTGCTGGAATTCATTTGTTATAAACCATTGCTGTTCATAAGTTTACACGATAGCACGTTAGCACGAATCCTGGCCACTAATTCATTACATAATTATACAATTCGTTGCTGTTTAGTTATTGTAACCATCTATTAATCGACTAATTTAATAAAACGTAGCGGCTAGAAAAAGGCGCCCCAGTCCTGCTGCTGCGCTATTTAACGGCTTCGTTGACAATGTCAATTTTAAAACAAGGCGAATAGCTAAGCAAATTAAGCAATTAATATTCACATAACATAATGCTTCCCTGTACAGATGTAGTAAAGACAACTGGTGGCAAAGTTTTCGAAAACTTTTCTAAAAGTCGGTGTCCCCAATGAAACCTTAGTTTTTCGGGCAAAAGTAAAAACATGAAGCGACGGTCCTTTTTTCCATGTTTTTTTATGCAGGAGAGCGTGGGCAACGACATGAAAATGACCTTTCATGCCACCAAATAACCTTAATACTGCTCTAAAGTGAAACATGTCATGAAGAAAATGAAGTTTAAGTGCAAGCAAGTGCTTTTATTCAAGATATGAAAAATCTAACTATATAAATTATTTCCCACAATGCTCAATGTACAGATGATGTTAACGCAATTTTTACATATCTTAAATTTGCAGACGTGAAAGACTTTTTTCTGCATAGGAAAACGGTAATTCGTCAGGTGAAAGTTTTGGTCAACTAGCTTTTCCGTCAAGCACTTAAAGTAAGCAAATATAAACGTGAAAGGCACAGTACGTTATTTTATGATGTACGTATTTCATGTCTGATTGTCTGATTGAGCAGACCAAAAATCTACAGTAAGTCATACCTTTCATGTTTTCATAGAACCACAGATCATTTTCATACAAAGAGAGAATTTAGAAGTGATTTGTTACATATTGCTTACCAACAAATTAAAAAGACCTTGTTCAGATTTAAGCCCAGTCTCATCAATCGGTCACCAAATGCGATAAACTGTTTGATCATATTTGGTTAAGCATAACCCGAATTGATTCATTGTTAACCAAAGCAAGTCAAAGGTTTGACCACATTTCTAGTCGGTACATGGCTGGTAACAGAACTTATTTGCGTCAAAAATTTGGGACTAACATATTTCCAGCTGGATATCTACAACTACTTTTAATGGAATATTAACCAAACCAGAAAGTTAAACGGCTTAGTCATTCCTTGCCAAAAAGGAAATGCTTTGAAGCACGGGGGTTTATCATTCAAAATTATCCTCCTTGAGATATCATGTTTTACGATGTTTTCACAGTTTGACCACTTCTAGTGAATTCACATGTTCGTATCTCTATCAAAAACAATCTGGTTTTTGTGGAAAATGTGGGTGGCCCACCAGTTGTATATTAAATCCCCCGCATTAACAAACCACGTTTCCACAGACTGACCTTTTCTAACCTGAAATGCTTTTGACCGCCACCAAAAACAATTGAATTATTGGACGAGTTATCCATCAAGATTACCCTTTTTGACCTATTGTATTTATAAATTTTTCACCATATGACCACTAAAGACGCCGGCCACTGAAGCTGTTTATCGAAGCACTTTTCCACAATTACCTTTAAGCTGTTTATAAGTACATGTCAATATAATAGCAACATCCCTCTCACCAGACTGTGGCAATTAAAACTGAAGCTTTTTATGCTTGTGAAGAGAAATATTTTGTTCCCTATAATTTCTATCTCTGGAATGTTAAAAAAAACATTATGCTCTCCCTTTTCGTTGCACACGAAGCTAAAACAGTTTGGAGTTACGTCCAACTGTCTTTCTCGAAGTATCGTGTTTACAAGCAGTTTACAAAGTGTTCGCAGTCTCACGTCAAGTGACCTCAGATGACCTTGGATTTGTACTATTAATTACTATTTACAAGTAACTTTGGGGTTTTTCGAAGTTTCACTTCTGGTGACCCCAGAAAACGTTTGCCTTTTAGTAGGGTTCATTTACTGATGATACCGTATGAGTTTGTTAAGTAAGAAAGCTAGGCGTGCTTTCTACTTTGAGATATCGTGCTTAGTATGTATTAGGTATATGGCCTTTGGTGGACTCAAATGACCTTTGACCTCCTCCAAAATCAATGTGGATCTTTTTCTAGATGTGATAAATATATATACCAAGTACGTAAAGTATCTGCCATTGCTATTTTGAGGTATCGTGGTAATAAGCCGAGCATTAAAAAACACATACATATACACGCATAGAAACATGACGTCTGAAACGTTCCTGTAATGATTGATGACACGACTAACAAAGTTATTTCGTTTGCTTGTTCATGTGTTTACATTTTTATGGGCTTAATTCCATGATCTATTGTCTACCCGAAGTTCTAAGGAACTAGTTACTTCTTCTGATATAATCTTTAAAGAGCTTTATCCGTTTAACTGACAATTCATTGCATCTCTTTAACGGAAATCAAAGCAGATAAAACAGATCTGAAATGTTCCGAGATATGGCTTTGTGAAAAATGTACTGGTGAGCTCGCTGGTATATAAAAAAGTTCTGTTACTCCCGATATCATATGTCTTGCTTTATCATGATGATCTGCTTCGTGATTTCAGGAAGGTGAGGGGTGTGCACAGATCCTCGTTTAGTGCATGAGTATCTTATGATCGACGTAATACAACTCGAGAAATAATGTTCAGTGACGGAAATATTTGTTCCTCACAAATCGAAATATGCCTAGCGCCATCTCTCCTGCGAAAAAAAAAAAAACAATCAAAGGAGATAACGGAAGTGTAGCTAATAAAAAAAATACATTTTTCTCACTCAAATGTACTTCGATGTCATAATTAATTACATATAACTTGGTGATGTGGTTTATTAAACATAAAATAATACTGAAGACACATTTATTACTTTTATGACATTATTACTGTCAAATATACAGTCCCTGCAACTAAACACTAAGATTCTCCTTTTCTCTAGCTTCTAAAAAACTGCAAAAAAGGTAACATGTTTGGAGAAGTAAGCACTATTAAAACGTGACCGGAGAAAGTGCTTAAAGCTCGTTGTATAAGTGTTCCAATCTTCTATTTGAGATGACTAAACAGGCATTCGTCTCAAACTTACCAGTTATGGTAACAATTATCATGACGTTAAGTAAAATTAACGGCGTTGACACCAATTCTCCGTACTCATGTGGAATGTTTACTGCAACAATCAGGACATTGATGAAAATTGCTGTCAGAGAAAACAACTGATGAAGAAAGAAGGGATTATTGGACAGGCTATGTTTAAGAATTTTGGAATCTTCCGGACCGTTATGGCTCTTCCGGACCGTCAACTGAAGGCGAGGGGGAAGGGGACTTCCGCTGTTATGAGTGTAGAAGCCATAAGCGAAGGAATGGGTGTGGAAGGCCTATCATACAAGGACTTATGACGGGTATTTTCGTAGATTTTTGGCATAAATGGAAACATGAGTTAATACAATATCACAAAATATTTTGAGAGACGTCATTCACTACTTAACTGAGCTAGAACTTTGTTAATTATGAAGAAACATCAGAATGATGACATCATGTTAGTTGTGGTAACTCCAGATTAAAATTTTGAAGTGAAACGTTAGAAAATTCGAAAATTGTAATGAATTTTCTTGTGAAAATTTTCTTGTTTTGAATATTTCGCCCGGAGCAAGAGTGACAGATTATAAGTATTATCCAGCTTTAAATCAGAAATTCATATACGGATATGTGACTCTTTGACAAGTGGATGTAGTTTTAGAATTTTTTTTCAAGTTGACGTAGTTTCATTTCTTATTTGAAAATTTATTTTGCTTAAAAGTGGAAATCAAAACCTTAAAAAGTTCCAAAAATTCCATGGGAAAAATCAGACAGGTTGATTTATATTACTGCGGTCATACATTGTTTACTCCATGCCAGACATAACATCCAAATATGTTTCATACTTTGAAAATCATTTTTAAATTTTCACCAAGTATGAGGTCCCTCACTAAAACTCATCTTGAGATATCATGGTAAGAAGCAAATTTCAAGGTATACACCATTTTGACCTATAGTGGCCTTAAATGACCTTGCTTCCCATCAAAGTCAATAGGATTCTATTCCTTCCTATGGAGGAGTGACGTACAGAGTATTAGGCTCACAACCGTTTCCCTTGTTGAGATATCATACCTACAAGATTAGCTTTAACCCTTATGATCCCAAATGAACGTTGGCACCAACCAAAATGATAGGGAGAATGAACAAAACATGGACCATCAGCATCTTTACTACAAGATTTGTAACACTAACCTTATTATTATGTATAATATTTTATTATTATGTTAACAACATTCTGAACGTTGGACCTCTCTTGTCCTCAAGTAGTCTTTAACCTCTATTACAAACAAAAGGGATCATCTACTTATATGAAGTATCTGTATATTAATTATGAAATCCAAAAACTTGCCTACCTTGTGTTTAAGAGCAGCTTTCAAGAATTTTACTGCTTGATCTTTTTTGACTCCAACTGGACCTTGATCTTTACAACATATAATAGGGATCATTTACTGAATGTAAGCCATCTACGCAGGGGCCTAGGCCTAGGCTCAAAATGAGGTAAAAAGCTCCTCAAAAAATATATTAGGCAAAAAAGAGGCTCAACAAATACCGTGTTACTTGCTGAACGCCCCCTCGACCCCGCACACTTGTGCCAACAAGAGCATAAAAAACGGCAAATGAATTTATCTGACAGTTTTGCTATACGCAACGACACGAATGCGTTATACTTAGTATATTACGAAACCGTATGCGAACATTTCAAGAAGAATATAGCAATTCCCCTTGTAGACCACAAAAAACCAGAACTTGCATTCACAGTTTTCTGGTCTGGCCAAGAAAGCTACGTCATCGTGAGGGTTAGTTCCAGCCATCATCTGTGGGGACGCAAACATGGTGGACATCGATGGGGCAGTGGAACTGTAGGCTACTGCGAGGATCTCACTTCACCAGAGTTGATGCCCTAGAAATCGGCTACCGCGGGATGTGCGAGGAAGATCGCCCACCATCACTTGTAGCTGACATCAAAGAATGTGAGCGATGTATTTTCCCAATATCTACACCCTTCTCAAGATTGCATGCACCATTCCAGTGACATCATGCGAGTGCAAGAGAAGTGCAAGTACCAAAAGACGTCTTCACTCATACCTTCGTGCCACCATGGTTCAAGAAAGATTGTCTTCTCTGGCCCTTATCCGCATCCACCACACCTACTGCGTTGATTTGGATCGTGTTGTAGACATTTATGCTTCGCTCCATCTAAGGAGACTGGAGCTGTCATCCTTAATTAGGCCATTAGGTGAGAGGATCACTCAGTGATTACTTACTAAGTTTGTATTTTAAAACCCAAGGGGAAAGACAAGGGATGAGTGGAAGTTTTTACAGTGTCGAAACCCAGTTTAAGGACGAACGCAATAAAAATTATCACCCCATCAAGAAATCTTTGGAATGTTTCAGCTGCTCCCATCCTTCTCCAAAACGCCTGCTTACCCCCACCCCCTAGTATGCCGCTTATAAATATCATTTTATGCTTGTCCTTACTTCTTGAAATTGAGTTCCATCTTCTCAAATGTTGCATCCCCTAGGCTCAGACCAGCCTACGCCCCTGTCTACGTGCAAAGTATGGACACCCAGAGTTACCCTTCCTTGAGATTTGGTTTACAGGATTAAACATTCTGACCTCCGTGACCCTAAATGAAATTTGACTTCCACCAAAAATAATAGGGATCATTTTCTTAATAGAGGCCATTTACATGCAAAAGTGTGATACTCCTCAAATGTTACCGTTCTTGACACATCCTGTTTACAAATTTTTGACCTTTTGAAACTTTCTGACCCCAAATGACGTATGACATTCACCACAAACAATATGGAACATTTACTCATGTGGATCATTCACAGTTACACCTCTTGAGATATCGTGTTAACAAGATTTTGACCTTTTGACCTTTGGTGAAGCCAAATGACCTTTACCCATCAAAACCCAGATTCCAAATGACCATTGACCTCCACCACAAACATAATGAAGCATCTACTAAATATTGGCTATATACATGTCATGAGATCTTTCATAGTTATCTTCCTTGAGATATCCGGCTAAAAACGTTTTGACATTTCGTATTCCTAAATTCCTTTAATTTCCACCAAAATTTACAGTGATCATCTACGAAATATGAGCAATCCCCTTGCAAAATTGTGATACTCCTCAATGTTAACTTTCTTGATATATCCTATTACAATTTTTTGACCTTTGGACCTCACGTGACCCAAAATGACCTTTGAACACATTCACCACAACCAATACTTTCAAGTATCACGTACTGAATACGGGTCATCCGCATTTTTAATCAGTCGTTCCTCAAGGTTACACCTCTTAAAATATCAAGTGTAAATGGTTTTGACATTTTGACCCCAAATGACCTGAAACTTCCTCCAAAACACAAGGAGCCATTTATTGAACAAAGGTCATCTACAGCTATATATATATATATATAAAATCTCACACAGTTAAAATCCTGAATTATCGTGTTAACGAGCATCTTTTAAGATTTGTTGGAAGACCTCTGTTGGCCCTGCACGACATATGACCTCCACCAAAAATAGAAAAGATCACCTACTCATTATGCGTCATTAACATGCCAAGTATTTTATCCCTTTCAGTTACTCTTCTTGAGGTATGGTATTTACAGGGTTCTCACTTTTTGACCTCTAGTGATCACAAATGGTCTTTGACCTCCACCAAAACACCAGAGATCTTTTTTTTTAAATCTACTTATATGGGGCATCCAACTGTCAAGTATCAGATGGTTCAATGTTATCGTTCTTGACGTATTGTGCATACAAGCAAAGCGTCAAGTGCCGCACACAAATGACATATCCATCGCATTGATTCATTTTGCTCTAGGCAAAGGATCAACAAAAACGCAGGCACAAACTTGCTGATCGTAAACTTGGAAGACCCTTATCTAAAATATCTCCTATGCAAAATTGTAGTCACAATGTTATTCCCTTTCTAAATACTTCACATTAATACTAACTGAATCTTCTTCAAGCAATAAACAAAAACTCACTTGTAAGCGCTGCTCAAATGAACTTTTCATTGGAGAAAACTTAGCATGCAGGGTAAGAAAAAGGACAGATAAGCCAATCGTTGAGAGAATGGTTAGTGAATCGTCCCATCCAAGAAGAGTAACAAACGCTGTCTGTGTTGCTTTCCTAGCAAGCTCAACTAACTCCCAATACCAGAACCGAGGTTTATAATTTTCACAGATAAATTTTATCCAAAATGGAATAGTTGTTACTTCTGAATGACTTAGGAGACTTGTACGTTCGTGGTATTTGTTTTCATCTTCTGTAACGTTGTCGTCGCCACTGACGTCACGTTGCCTGCCATATTTATTTAGTAGATACAACAAGACGACAGGAAAAGTAATAACGTAAACAATTGTTCCAACACAAGCTGCAGCGCGATAAGAGTCAAGCTTATCATCACATTTAACGTCAAAATCTGATCGAAGAAGAGAGATGGTGTCATTTCGGCCTTGATACATCCAAAATTCTTGGCAGGCTTTGGGATAGAAAGCAAAGATTGCAACGCAAGTTGGTGTGTACGTCACAAAGAGCAGCAGAAGGATGTAGTAGTACATTTTACATTTCAGTTTGGCCAGATGATGCATCATTTCTGTACGGTTTCCATAAAATTTGCGTAACAGAATTAACTTTCCCACGATGTAAATCAAAATCGCTGTCACAAGGACAAACACAGGAAATACCAAGGCAATCTTGAATTTGAGTTTTGAATCAAACACAAAATTTGAGTTCAGGCACCGCGGACGGACGAATAATGAAAACACGTTAATATTCCGAAACGATAAAACTCTGCCCACACTGCTCAAAGGACCAACCCAATTGATATCATGTAAAGACTCAAAAAGTTCTCCCACTACTTGATAAAATCCAAGAACGATTTTCAGTCTTGATGTTACTTTATCTAAAAGGGATCGATATCCTGAGTGCACTGCTTCCTCTTTTTCTTTGCTGTGCGAAATTAAAAAGTAAAGTGCCCCACAAATGATTACCAAGATTGTAATTGTTTCAGATATTATCCACCAATGACCAGGACATTGTTTGCACGAATTTAAAACGCGGTAATAGTTATTCTCACATTGATAACACATCCAACCACGATATCCCTCTGCACACGTTCCACTTAAGCCATCGACAGTGTGGCTGTTGTTATTAAGGCAAGAAAAGTCATTTGGGCAGTCATGAGCATAAGGCATTAAATGATTGTATTCAATGCTATCCAAGTTATACATGCAGCTATTAGTCTGGAGGTTGGCAACAAAGTGAGCGTACGCAGTCATGTTTGTAAGGGGAAAAGACCAATTCCAATAGAACCCAGGTCTAAGAAATTTATAGTCAAAAGAACAATTCACTCCATTGTCTTCACATAAGGAACAACCCATAAATCGATTTGTACGGGAATAGTTTGCCTTACAGAAACAAGCTCGGTAGCCTGCCAACCGAGTTTGATTAGTGCCCTCTGGACATAATGTACATTGTGCAAAGCTTGCTCCATTAGTGTTGTTGACAAATGTCCCATGAACGCATGTTTTACATTTCTTCATTCCAATCTTGTCTTGATAAAATCCTCCTAGAGAAAAGAACATATACCAGTCATGGTCTCATAGCTAAGCAACTTTATAACACAGTAGATTCAACATTATTTTGAATGACTGTACAGGGCATTTACTTCAGCCAAATAACGGAATTGGTTAAGCTGTATTAGAATAGTTCGAGTACCCCAATAGCTTTATTATCAGATGATAACAATAATCGATATACCGAAAAAAAGGTTTATGATACAGTGCTTTCTCTTTTGTGCGAGTGGTTGTAACGTTTCTAATTAATGAAAAGAAAACTTATCCTTCCAAAAATTGTGCATGAGGAACGAATACAATATGTAGGTTCACTGACTTTAATTATACGCTTATAGATTCCGTCCCAGAAGTTAGTTGCGGGATGTAAGCAGGCCTGTGGTAAACTCTTTTCAGAAACTCTTTAAAAAATCTCGTTTCTTGTTTTAACTAACAGTGTTCTCTGTAAAATTTTTAACGATTCAGAAGACCTATATATAGGGATCTTTAAAAACATATAGGCAAAAGGAAAACATTGAAGTTAACAACGAATTTTGGACTTGTACGCAAATTAGAGCCAAACAAATTATAATGAAGTACTTGAGTTGGATGATAATGGTGTGTGTATGATGTGGAAAGCCAGCAAAAGTCAGTAGGCTAATATACAGCGGCGGCAAGTTGTTCTTGATGTTGGGGGACATAATCCCGTTTTCAAACAATTCACTGTATGAGAAATCAAAGTCAATGGGCGATATCTCAAATAGTGGGGGGACATGTCCCCCGGACCCCGGGATCGTCGCCCCTGATATTACATCTTTTATATATTCACTCGGAAAATCCACCCACCCCTTTATATTTCTCCCATTGATTTTTTTTTTCTTTTTTTTTTGTTTAATAATCGTACTTGTAAGCCCCATGTTAGAGATTTACTGCATTTATTATATTAACTGGTGCAACTAAAATAAAGAAGTTTGGTTAAATTACCTCTTGCACAAAAAAAGCATTGACCGTTTCCATTTCCATAGCTTCCCGGTGGGCATGGATTACACGTTGTCGAGTTCAGATCTGTTATACACACGAAACCTTCTTTCTGCAGGGTTAATTTCAATTTTGTATCGTGTCTATCGAAAGTAATATGTGGGACGAAATCCTCGTTCACACATGACCTTTGTAGAAGGAAAGTGTCAAAAAAGAGAGTTTAGTAAGCAGTAAGTTGGGTAAATAAAAACAGTCGCGTGACACGCGCACTTTGACACACCAATTTTCTGCTTTCTGTGCTGGTTCAATGCGCCCCTTCCAGCGCACAAAGGCTATAGCACTACTTTCCAAGTATGCAGTGCTGTTTACATGCTTTGGTATGGACACTAACAAAACCAATTACCGCACAACCGAGACCGGACGGCAAACACAACGTAAAAAAATGTAAATTTCAAAATTTAAATTATTATTTATGTAAATAACAAAATTTTTAAACAAAAGAACAGTGCGTACAATACTAGAATATTATTTACAGTTAAATCCTCGTCCGACCCGCCCACGTGGAGACCAGGGAACCCCTCCGCTTGCTGAACAACGTCCCGGACAAGAGGATGAGCCTTAACAACAGCATAATCTCCACTTTTACTAGAGCCAGGACGGCGTCCTACCGAGGTTACGCCCCTAGCAAGTACATCACACCTTGTCTCTTTACAAAGTCAAATTGATATTGATGGAGGCTGCTTAAAATGAAAGTATGTTTTCAGCAATTGCAGGGCAGGTCGAGTATATAAGGTCATAAAGAGTATATCCCTGGTTGACGACCAAAGTGTAAGTTACACATGTGTTACGGTCTGTCAGGACTTGAAACCCAAAATCACCCTGCCAAATAGCATGAGGTGCACTCTTCCACTTCGTGCAGCCATTACGAGGGCACATTTCATCTCAGAGACGCCACCGAAGTAGCTTGAGATTTATCGCAATGGCCTTGTGGGATATTCGCCACAACAGGTCTCGCCGACGGTTATCAAGTAACGGTAGTAACCTGCTTTGGACTGCACGACACACCTCGGGCCCCAACCTATATCTAGCGAATGGCACCTGGTCACCCATGTCTTCAAACACGGCCCTCGTAAAACATGGAGAGTGTCCTTTATATGGCAGTACGCCTTTGTCATTCCCAAGCAATGAGACAAACTTACACTTAACAGAGTCGAGAAGCACACTATAAGGTAAACCCCCATCACAAAGAGCGAACAAAGTAAGCGAACATCAGGTCGTCGTCGACTGCTCTAAAAACACACTTGGTCAAGAGAAAACGGATCTACGACGGAAGGTGCAAGAAGCCCAAGCCGCGTGCCTTGGAGTCCTGAAACACCTTCCACCGTTTATCCTGATCCGTTTTCTGCGACATAAGAAAAACACATACTGTTCTCTTAAGTCTCACCCGGTCATTATCTGGAACGACCAGGGCAGTGCAGAAGATATCGGTGTAAAAAAATAAGGAGTATTTTACCCTTCTGCCGTATTATATTTTTGTGTCTATAATTTACGCCATTCGGGAAAATGGTCATCGATAAAACATTAAGAACTCTTAACAAAACAAATTTACGGTATTTTATTGGCAGTTTGAATACAAAAAGGATTAAAACAGACGATGAGCAAGTCACAGTTACCAGTATTAATTGATTATAAGTGTATCCGCACATCATAACTCCATTAGTAATAAGATTTTATTCGGAATGATCCGTTCACAATAAAAGATTTACATAGTGAACCATAGGACTGACATCTATGCACACAACGTTCCCATTCGAATTGATAACTTTTACCTTCCCAAACAAGGTAATGCCCAAGTATACAATATATTGTTGAACAAACCTTGCTAATAAAATAGGCAGAAACGCGTGGGATCCGATCACTGCTTTCGACTAGCTCAAAGATGGACACAAACACACGACAAAGAAACGAATGTGCAAGTGTTAATTTGGCACCGTTTTCGTCCGTAACCAGCTATTATTTCTTATGCTTTGCTTATGATTTTTAAATCGGAGATAGAATTTGTACTTGTTTCAACTTCCTGGATACTCCTCGGTGCTTGTCTTGCCCTGGAGTCCCGGTTGCAGAACATATTAATCAGCCCAGCATAGCTTGTCCCATTTGAAGTGTGTTTTGTTGTACAACAATTTTAAACGTGCACAGGAAAGATGCAATTGAGAATTATTATTATTCCCTCACTAAACACTCACTGAAAGAGGTTTAAGTAGGGCTCTGGCTTTCATGAGCGGTCAGGCAGATATATAT
>WURT03032041.1:3143-15208 GCA_009936505.3 Holothuria glaberrima | reverse complement strand
CCCTCGGAGTTACCCTTCTAGAGATATCGTGTTTACAAGCAGGCGTCACATACGCACATACATACACACACACATACACACACACGACATCACCATCGCATAGATTCCTTGCCTGCCTTCAGCAAGGAATCAATTATGCTTATCAATATGAGCTATTATGTGTAGATGTGGCAGATGAAGCAGGAAGAGGAAGGATGCCCTCACTCCGAGGCGCCGGTGTCTACTGTGCTATCATAAATTTGTCAGGCACTAATTGCGGGTAGATGAGGGTTACCTAGGTAAACAGAAGGTAGGGAGGGGCGATGTAGATACCCACATGCAATCATCAATCAAAGTAGCTGGAGATGAGTAAGAGATGGACTGATACCCTTGAGTACTTCAAAAGAAGCTTGTCATTTACAGAATCCATGGAAGTTGAAAATATGTACTCAATATGTAGTGAATGTAACAATATTATGAAATGTTCAGTAAATCATGAACTATGACACAATGCAAGTCATTCAGCTGGCAATGAAGCAACAGTGACTCATAGCAACCCATTTTGGAAGTAGGTAGAGCCCACTACTAGAGGGGATTCATTCATTGTCAGTGGTTATTCCACGGTAGATGGGCTGTCCAACACATTACCCAAATTTCCCCATACTTCAAAAACCCTGGTTTCTGGGCCTTTTTCAGGGTATTTCTGCTTCATTAGTCAAGCATTCAGATAACACATGCCTGGCCCAGTGGACCACAAAATTGCAGATAAGGTGCCAGCAGACTTTTTACAGGAAGCAGTACTGTGACTGCATAACAAAATGTTTGTGCTGCTTATGTGCTGTTATCTCACCATGGTCAATCAATGAGCAATGTGGTCAGCGGGACATGTGAGCATTATTTACACTCGACTTAATTAACTGTGAAGGCACTATATGGAGAGCATCCGGCTAGTTTTCCTCATGAGCAGTAAAGGGGGAGGTACTAGTAGCAGGGATACAGATTATGAACTACAATGAGTAAAGCAGACAATAATTTTCTGAGCCGGTCTCCACAGTAACCACAACAATTTGCAACAATTCATGAAAAATTAAGATAAAAATTGTAGTAAAACTGACAATCAGACTTTTTTTTAAATGGCATATATGAATATCATGATAAAGAGCCTTTGGCAATGGCTGGTAGATATCTGTCTAATAACCTGCAAATATCAGTCAAACATATACACCACTAAAGACCATCCCCTTTAACCTTCACCGCTCCTGCGTGACTGGTTGAGTGAACTGATAAAAGGCATCTTCTTATTCTCAACATGCACCAGCGAGGATGACAAAAAAAAACAAGAAATAAATGCATCTATACTATAAATATTTCAAAATCATGCTAGTCCCTGAACGATTTCTGTCCATATCAAAGACCCCGAGAGAAAAAATCTGGTACAGAGCAGAACAGGTCCTTAGGGGGAAAGGAAATCAATGATTCCAGTGTCTCTGCATCATCTTGTCAATGAAACAGGATATGATATCATTAAGAGTGGATGAGTACGAGAGGAATAAGTTTTTGTAGACATTTTGGTCTAGGGCAAGCCATTGAAACCTGCTTTACTTCTGACACGGAGACATCGGGAATCGTGACTTTCAACTAATATGCTTTGGGAAAAGTCCTCATAACGCCAATCTGCACTAGGTCATGACTGATAAAAAATTTTCTCCCCTCAGCCGATCAATACATCTCCATTTGAGGAGTTTATTTAGAACCTACACTCTGCATCACGTCAATGATCGGTCGGCTTGTTGTTATCCCTTGGTGGCATGGCACTGTGTGATGTAAGTGTTATAACTGTTATGCATGTAAGAGACGAACTGCCATTAGGTATAGAGTTTAACATGTTTAAACTTCATTTGTTTCTTTCTACGAGGACAGGAGATACATTTACTCTCTTTCATACTTTTAATAATCTACCACTATGCCCAACTTTGCCAGGAGCAGCAACAATTTACTCCCCTCCAATTACCTCCCCCCCTCCCCCCCCCTTTCCCCCACCTCCCCCTTTGAAAACTGCAAGAGAAGACTTAATTTCTTACAATGTACTCCAGGGGTGGATTAAGAAATATCTTAAACTGGTATGGGTAGGGCTATTCTTAGTATCACATAATGTGAAGAGTGAAGGTACAGGGAAAAAGCTCCCAGTGTGGGGGCTTACATTATTTTTTACTTAGCTCAGTAGCCAAGCTGAGGTCATGCACACAGGGTGAAAATCTCACCTGCCGCACCCCTTTGAATATGAACCTACACTCAGACACATTATAATGGAACACATTTATTTCATTTTCATGACATGACATTTCCCCAAGCATTTTTTGCATACTGCCCCAGTCATGTGAGACTTCTGTTTATCTTTTGTTATGCTGATTGCAACACGCAATATTGCTAGTGTACATTATAGGGTAATTAGCATGTTTAATTGTATGTACTGTGACAGTGCTCCACGCATTGTTTTCACACAGATCTATGACATCAGGTGGAACAGTTTGGACCCAATGCAACTGAACAGTGTCCACTTCATAAATCTTGGAGCACAACTTAACACTGGGCAGAAAATGGGGATTTTTACTTTCATCCAACAGTTATTCCCCAAAAGGCAACCTCATGCAGCATGTTCTCAACATATTTTCACTGAGCAGCATTTGGTCATGCCATGTTATACATTCTACTAGCTAGCCTTCACTCCTAAACATACATATAAAACTGAACTGTTGAGCATGGGCCCTACTGAGGGCAGGCTTTGAAAAATCCCCCACCTGAAGGTCTGGGGCAAGCAAAAAAGTCACCCCTGCAAGTGCATTGCTCAATACTGTACTAGTTGTAGCCCTTCGGGCAAGTAACCCCAACCAGAGCCAAGGAGTTCATAGGCTATTACGAAGATTAAAGAGGACAAGAAGATATTCACGTGGACAAGAAATGAAGAAAGAATTTGTCAAAACATGACTGAGAGGTGAAAGAATCTACATCAAAAAGAACCTTAAACAAGTATATATCCTAATAATCATAAAATTACATTATACATATATATATATATACACATTCACCCACACAACACAAAAGAAAACACTTCACTACATATACAAAAGCTTACACCAACAAAAACCTTCACCTGTCATCCACAACACTATAATATGCAGGAGTGAACAAGATTCCAGGCTTTATAGGAAGTGCATGGCTATTTGTGTACTGTTACTGTTTGTGAATCGATAAGTGCAGATATCATTGCATTGCCCAAACTTCCTTGATTTGAGAATCCATGAGCCATACTACTTGCTACCCTGCTGTTTACATGTGTAGCCTATCCCCTACCCTTGGTATGTACCTGACTAGCAGAAAAAGATAGAAAAGTGGGAAAGGGAGCCCTCACTCAAAGAGTCCAAAATTTTGTCCTACTGTACACTGTAGCTGCATTAAATTTTCCATGGGCACCAATGCCAAACTTCCAACTTCTATGAGAACAGGCACTTCAATACAATCTCAGCTATGGGTACAAGCAAATATACAAAAGTGTACCAACTTTTAAATGAGTGCCTACTTTGTTCAAATCTGCAAAATTCATGATTTAGCAAATTGTACAATTTTGATTGCCTTGACCTGAAACCAAGATCGACGTAAACTTTTCTTCAACTAATATTTTCTTGTTGCTTAATTTCTGTCCTTGAACTGAAGCAATTGGATTTACTTTCAGATTCCTGACTCTTATCATCAAAATTCCATTCACAAGTATGACAAATGAAAGTGGCCCACCGAAATTGAAAAACTTATTTCTTTCCCCTGTCTGATGAGCGAGCTGTATTTGCTTATCAAGGATTATACTCCCTTATACCAGCAAAAGCAATCTTTTCCAAGGGAGAAGATAAAATGAACTTAATACCATCAAAGCTACGCTACAATGTCCTTGACTGAGAGAGCATCCTTGATGTTTGAGGAAACTTGAGCTGGTAGCTGAGACCTCTCTGTCAGATAAACTCGTTGTCAAGTGCAGCGCTACAACAGGCATTATCTTTTACTTCTATCAATTCCAAGAAGTTTACTAAATGGTGAAAGAGTCTGCCTCAGATATTACCAATGACTGATTATGAGACAACTCTGAATACTTAAAGATGCAGTAAATCCTTTAAAACATTTACTTCCTTTAAACTTCCTGCTGCAAATGCTCCTTGCTTATCTTCTTCAAGATCAGATTGGAATATGGTCCAATGAAAATTCATACAATTGACTGGAAGCAATTTGATAATTTAACTGACACTGGTGCTTGAATGCTATTCTAATAAATTTCCTTGCTGCATTACTGAAGTTTACATGGCAGGTAAAAAAGTAAGTTCTGTTCAAAAGTTTGGGTTTGCTTCTCAACCATATCAAAGTGATGCAGATACAGCCACTTAGTGCCAATTTCCCCTCCTACTACTCACCCCCCCCCCCAAACAAGGACTTTTTGCAAGTTCTAAATGTTTTTAACAAAATACAATCTGCATCTTAAATTTCACTTGATACTGGGAAATTTCCGCGAGGCTAATTTTTCGCAATTCTGAACCTTGTACAAGTATTTGCACGGTGAAGAATTCGCTGTTGCATCAACCAGCATAGTCTTGTACATAGTAACGGAAGTATTTTCGAGGGTCTTAAATTCGTGATTGGTTACTTGGTCGCAAAAAGGGCAAAAATTATACCCCCACTAAAATTTTTTTAAAAGACACATTACCATTGTAACCTTTGCAATCTTGAACCTAGATGTACAATATTCAAAATTTACCTGGTTTCGGAGTCTATATAAGCTCTAATACTCACCTATTATTTTTACCATCTGGCATTAATCATTAGCAATGGGAGAGCGCTCTCCCACTCTAGAGGGCAACATGGTAGAACCATTCACATATGTGATTAGGAGGAGATGAGGAGCAAAACAGACTGTACGTTTTACGAACCATTCCTATCGACCGACTGCATGGTCAAGTGGTTAGAGCATCCGACTTGCAGCCGGAAGGTCTGGGTTTTGAATCCTGGCCAGGTCATACCAAAGACTAAAAAAATGGAATCTACTGCCATTGTGCTTTGTGCTCAGCATTAAGCAATGGAGTAGGGAAAACAAGCCAGTGAGCCACAATTGGAAAAAAAGGCCGACTTAAACCATTTGGTTACAAACTGAGCCGTAAAACCTCATTTAACTAACTAACAAACCATTCCTGTCCACCTTGAATGCTCAAACTGCCACGTATAGAGCATTCACAATCTGATCATCATTCCATACATCTATTTTTTGCCCATGGGGCCACACAACCAGGTTTCTGTTTATGATGATTACACTTCAACACCCACAATGTATTATATCCCATTCTAAACTCTAATGCTTTGCACTTGAGTGCATGAGGTGACAACAGGTTTCATTTTACAGTTTTTGGTACAACTCTCCCAGGTTTTAAACCTGGGCACTCCAGCTGGATACAAATGAATGCAACCCTAGGAATCTAGCCATGAATACTGTAAACTGGTGACCACAAATCAAAATGCTTTCAGCATCATCCTGTTTACAACAAGGAACACTTTCCCTTGTTCTCCCTGGTTTGGGAATCTACAAGCCCTGATACTTACCTCCTACTTATGTATGTTACCTCATCACCTCCCTGCAACTGGCAAAACTAACTACATGGCAGAAAAAGGGAGCCCTCACTGAGGGCCTCCCACATTTTTTCTAAGCTGTATATAGGAGATACTGTAAGGAGATGTGAAGTCAATATTATAAAACCCCATAATCTGGGAATCTATGAGCTCAAATACCCCCTTTTTACCTATGTAACCCTCACGTCCACACAATCAGGACCTGGCAAAAGTTGATAGCACACTAAAGGAGGCAACCCCTTTCTGAAGGGTGTTCCCCTTCACCTAATCCTACTACAGTTGGGAGCCAAATAGGCAATAAGTATAGATAAAGTAGATAAAAAGGGTTCTATTTGCTTCAAGGCCCCTTATCCTTGTGCACTACAAACTGGACCTAACTTTTCAGACTGTGACTTGATTGAAATTGGCCTACAAAGACCCCACGCATGATCCATTCTAATTCTATTTATATTAATGCTGAACCTACCAGATGAATAAAACATAAATGGTTTATCTTCATCATTCACTTTAGTACCTGGTTATACTCATGCTGGGCCTTTGAAAGCATCTGTATGATGTCGATGGATCCACCCCCTGCCTGCTCATCTTTATGGCGGGACATCATTACAGACTGATCTCCCAAGGACTTTGTTCTCTGTTTGGGTGGCCTGGATGCCTTAACAGAGGATTTATGCACCAGCCTGTTGGTAAGAAATGAAAGAGACCCAAAAGTCATTAATATTTAATAAAAATACTTCATGAGACCTAAAAATGACAAAAAACATAAATTTCACTTGCAAATTTGATAGTGATTACTAAATTAACTCTATTACAATGAGTGAACAATCCCACTGAGGATATGGTATGGGAACTTATTAAGGATATTGGAAGCATTGCTCCCATGGTTCTTCTGTTACCACTAAAAAAGACCCTAAATCAGCATAAATTACAAATGCGCAGAAAAAGTACCCATTTACTGAGTGATGTCACCACAGACTAGGGTGAGGGGAAGAAGGGTTGAAAGGAGGGTAGTGAGGTACCCCCAGGTGAGGCCACATTTATCAGCCACACTGAGAATGATGCCTTTTATCAAATCCAGTATCTTCATCTCTCATTACCTACCTTCTCTATGGCCCACACATAATCTACCAGGCTGTCAGAATCATTTTTCAACCTTCCGGTTAGAATTACGAGGTCAATAATGCTTGTGTAGTGTGACTTAAGAAATAGCATGCTGCTGTACCATTGATTTAATTTCCCCTACCCTTGGGATGTATCTTATCCTGATTCATACATACTAACTGACATTCATTGCCTTCTAATTTGTAAACAACTACCACCATCAAACTATCTGGAAGAACATCTTCAGCACACAGCCTTACCTTCTACACTTTCAATTGGCAAACTATACTGATGCCATAACGTCATACACTAATATTTAGAAAACATAAATGACACAAGGCAGTGCTCAATCTGCCGTATACTTCCTGTTCCTAAAATAAATTCTTTTCTACCAGCTGACACCTGCATCGTAAATCATTTTTTTCCTCTATGCTTGCGAATGTATCAAGAGCGAGTCCTCAAAATATTTGGTGTCAATTAATATCTGACATAAACGCCTTGTTGAATTAACTTGGGTGCAGTGTCAACAGAAATATTACAGCAAACTAATGGTTCAACCTGAAATAACAATTGCAGATTACTGCTTGAAGCACACATCACAAAATTGAAAATTTATGGTCACACACAACCACGACTGGCACTGGAGAGGTTTTGCTGACGTCACAACATCCTACGACTCTTTGTTTGTATGAAAGTTTGCCCTTAAAACATTCATTGCATCACAATGTTGTTTATCATCCTGGTATGTGACCAAACCATTAATGCTCCTTCTTCACATTTTAACTATGACCATAGAAAAAGTGGCATTCAGAAATCAGCTGACATTTGCAAAAAAGTCTCATAGAGGTACCTCCAAAAAGAGTGACATGAAACAGGATTTGGACTAAAGAAATCTACTGTCTTAACTTAAATTTACACCTTAAGTTCCTAGGGCCCTGTCATTATTCATTTTTTTTTCCAAATTATCCTTAGCATTGTTCAAAAGGATACTTAAAAATTTACTTGCTTGATATTTGGCTGTAATCCAGCCAATAATGTAATGGTTATTTTTTTTTATTTATTTATTATTTTTTTTTTGTAACCCTTTTCTCTGTTCCTTCTTTTATGTCTTTTCCTCACTTTTCTGTCTTTTCTATGTTCTCCTTATTTTGATTCATAAACTGAAACATTGATGCTCAATGTGCTACACTAGGAAAGACTCCTTTTATTGTCCTTTTCCTTCTTGCTTCATTTGTTTCATAGTTTTGCTACGAGCAGCTTACTTTTTCTAATTTTCTTTTAGAAATACCCTTTGTGAATTAAATGCTTCTTATCTCAATGTCACCTTGATATAAGTATCTCTATTTCATTGATGATATTAAGGAAGGCAAATCATGTCATATCACATCAAAATCCACCAAGCTTTCTTGGTGTGGGAGTCTATGAGTGCTGACCTTCTTGCATGTGCATTTGCCTAATCACCTGCAGTTCCTGTCTAGCAAGGTGATGTTACAGAGGGCTCACTTGGCCTGCAATATAGGACTCCTGTAAAGTAGACATCCTCTCTATGCCTAATTCCCATGTGTCTAGTAATAAGGTCTGCATGATGAGAGTCTCATATAGTAAGGTAAGGGTGCCCTCTGTGCTATCAGACTTCAACTGCAGGTACTTATACACAAACAAGTAAGTAAAAGCTAAAGAGAAGCAAGATAGGTTCACCTCTCTCTTTGGGAAGAGAAACTGCAGTCTCCCCCCACCCACTCCCACTACCCCCTCCCCAATTTGAATTAGTGTACCCATCATCCTAATTCAGGAATGGCTCTACTTACCAATAATACAACAATATGTTTAACTGTTACATATATTTATACCGTATATATATATACATATTATGTTTAATTCATACAAAAAATTCCTTGGTTTACCTTCAATATTCACTGCTTTTATACAGAAACATGATAAAGATCCCTGTGAGCAAAATATGAGGAGATCTGTAAGATTTAGCTGATTTTTTAAAGTAAACTTGGGGCAACTGCTTTCTCCCTTTTAATATTCCAAACATGCCCTTCCTATCATGTTGGCAATGTTACACATCTACCTACCTGTTGTTGTCTATTTGAAAAAACCTAGTTTAATGATTTCAGACCATTTTGTTATTCAACCAACTGATGTCTGTTTGTTCCTAGGACCTACAGCCATGTGACCATTTCCTATTGGGACATACCTCCTCCAACCAGTCAAAACAATGGTATCAGCATTTTTCAAAGAAAGAGGTAATGTGATATCTGAACAAAAAAGGTGGTAGTTTCTCACATGAAGTCTAATACAAATCTTTGCTGTGCATAATTCATTTTGACAAACCCTTCACATGCAATTTTGTAATAAACATGAACTAAACATAACATATAAATATACCATACTATCCAGGATAGCCAAGGAAGGAGTGGGATGGGAGGGGCTATAGGGGTAAGACACCTGCAGGTCCTCCCATGCAGCTCTTTCATAGCCCCCTCCCCTCAGCTCTCCTAGATATAAAGTATCCCTGTGTCTAGGGGGATACAAATTTTATAGTTTGTCAAATGGGCTCTATTCAACTGTCCTAGGAAAAACATCACCCATAAAAAGTTTACTGGGGCTTTTTTAAGGTCCATGGAATCTATTTTCAATATTTAAGTAGGGAATTTTTGAGCGGATGGATAACGGGGGGGGGGGGGAATCATTTCCATTTAATTTGTTTTTTTTTTTTTTTGGCTAAACGTTTTTCTTTTTTGGCTCTCCTTAACATCTTTCTGCGGGAAATTTTGGGTGCTGCATGGGCAATTTTGCCATTGCCCAAGTACATTTTAAACAGGTAAAGCCCTTTAATTTGCTAAAAGTATGTATACCATTGTTTTCAAGGACACCAATGTAATGAAACTATACTTTGTTACTCTAAAGTTGACTGTCCTTATTACTTCTTGAAAGTCTAGGTCAGAATTACCATTCTATTTTGAAAGTCTATACCTCTGATTTAGAACAGTAATCACTTCACAACCACTTTACCATCCCTAAATTTAATCCTGTCAAATAATTTGTAAAGTTCTAATATTTTGAAGGATTAAATATCTGTATAAAGGGCACAATTTTTGTTAAAAAAGAGTACTACCTTATAATTCATAGCATTATAATGATATTACAACAATTCTGTGATTATTCACTACACTGATTGTAGACTGCGCTCATTTTGGGTGTTGCCTGCATGGCATGCTAGCTGCATTATCTACTTATGTAGCCAAAGGAACCGTTACTCATAAAGATGAACTGAGAAGTATGTCATTTCAAGGAGCATCCATCAAATTAAGCCATTCACAAGGACATACAGTGCACTTGTGACAATCAGATGACATGTTTTTACAGTCCATCTGAATCACACTTTTTGTGTATTTTACTCTTAAAAGGACAACACTTTCGGTAGTATTGATCTTCACAACAGAAATCAATCTCACAGCTTTGATGAAAAAAAAAAAAGGTGAGTGAGAGACTACTTCTAGGTCATTCTCAGAAGGCAGCTACACTTTGGACAATCACTACGCTGCACTAAACCTCTACTCATGGTACTTTGTCCTAAATATCCTACACATGTACATTGTACAATACTTTAATATACTATCAGAAATGCTAATGTCTTCAAATAAGTGCAAATATGATACTCTTTTTTTTCTGATGGGATTGAAGGGTGGGGGAGGGGGTAAAATGATACCATCTAAACAATAGTGAATGGAATGAGAAGATGCTGCAAAAATGTGTGAATTTATGACAATTTGAAATTTATAGATTTTAACTCAGTTCTGTTAGTTCATAATGAAGTAAAAGTCAATTGATATTGTACCACATCCTTTTTACCCACTGTAAATATTTCCATACAACTGTCAACAGTTTCTAAGGAGTGAACAGAATGCAACATTTTGTAATATACTGATCTATGAGAATTTTTAATATGCAAATTTTGTCAATTAAGTTTTCAATTTTGTTTGATCAGAAAAGATAGAACAGTCAATCCAATTCGCTTCCATCCCAATGCTTAATTTTCTAGAAAAAAAGTAAAATTTTAGCAGCAGTGATTAGAATGAATGAAGTTGTAAACTCCCTACAATTAAATCTGAACAATTTTAATTCAGTTATGACACTCAAGTAAATAAAGATTACATTTTTTCAACCCCTTTGTTTTAGTTCTCTTTTTTAATTATAAAATGCAGTCACTCCCATCTGAATTAATGTGCCTGAGTCTCCTATTTCTCCTATTTGCATGGCTTCTTTTTAATCATGTGTTGTTTTGTCTCTGAATCATTAAATTCATGCAGTTCAGAATTCCTAACTTTACCATAAACATTCAATGATTATGTACAGAAACATCATTCATGAAAAAGTGAAACGAGGAGATTGGAAAGATTTAGCTGACATTTCAAAATAAATTTGGGGTGACTGCTTATTTCCTTTAATAATGTTACTTTCTGATCAAATTAACTTTGGCCTCCTATTACGATGCTTTCATCTACAGTAGTCAAACGTTAATGGATTTATGCCCATGTGCCCAACAGCGTTTCATCAGGTCATCAGTGCCAGTCTGCATAATTTAGAGATAACTCTTTTTCTATGGGTTCATCAAAATAAGACTTCTGCACTCTCCCTTACACAAAAGAGGAACACTGAAATACAGTAAAAAAAGTCACTTTAGCAAGTTCAGCACACCTTAAGGTGAGACAAAGCACTCAAGTCTGCAGAATTTGTTTTTCACTATATATCTGAAATTTATGCAAACTGCATGAAGATACAAAATTTGACACTTTCACACATGACAGTGTTATTTTTAACTTCAATTCCACATTTCCACATTTTTCATTAAAAATTCAGACTAATTTCAAGCTTTACTGCTTCAATGGTCATACATCTATGGGCATAAATTTATTAAATTTAAATTAATACATTTTCTGCCCCCTCAGAGAGCTGCCTACCTCTAAGGACTAATTTTTATGTCATTATGACAAATCTATTCTCCTGCATTATTTTGAGTTCATTTTTAGTTTACAGAGTATACACCAAAATTGGAACAGAATATAAAAGAACATAACTATTTGATAAACCAATTAAAGACTGACTAGATTTAAAGTTATAGTTTGACAATGCATCTGGGTAAAATGTAAAACAACCGCATTGAAGGGTCATTGAAAGAACATAGGAAGAAAAGAAGATTGTTTTTATTGCTATGTTGTACAGCAACTGCAATGCTAAATGCATAGAAAGGAAAGCGATGGTCATTGTAATTCACCTTAACAAAAAAGTCCTTACACTTGAATATTATTGTGAAGATC
>WURT03032030.1:0-15208 GCA_009936505.3 Holothuria glaberrima | reverse complement strand
CGGTCTGTCGCCATGTTAATCGATTCTATCTAGCCAGTTGAGTTAATAACAATGTACCGACGTGATGCAAGTGGCAATCCTAGCCTAAGTTAACGTTAGACTTGCTAGTAAAAGGGATGTTGTCTCGAAGGGCCTTACCATAGAGATCGAAATATCGTAGAATGTATTTCCCCGGCGATTTTACTCGTAGCAGTATAACACAGTCAAATCGCCGGGTGAGTGGATCCGCCGGCCGGACGTTCTACTCGCGCGGCGGTTTCACTCTGCTACACCGGCTTAAAAATGTAAGATATACGCAAAAGCGTGACGCGTTATCCCGTCAAACTATACTTTGTGCATTGCAAACGGTGCATATCACATATGACTTGGCTTTAATTCTTATGTGTTGATGTGTATGAAGTTGCGCTGGGGTTTCCTCTGTTATGGCATCCAAAGTGTATAGTCAAACCATTCTTATACTTTGCCTGCCCATCTTCTATATGAAGTAATAATGTTACCGCCAACGGAAATTCCTAGAACAGCTCGGGCAGACTACATGCAGACAGAGTGGGATATATCTTCGTCTTGTTCTGTACTAATTCATTCATTTTCAAGTTTTGTAAGTCAGTCTGAAAAGGGCCGGGTGTGGAGCTGTGCACTTTGCCCTCAGAAAAGTGTTCTTCAAGAGTAAACTGTAGAGGAAAACGAAAGGGTTTGGTGTGGATCAGTTTGTGCGACCTTAAAATACTGTAGCTCCCTTTTACGCAGACGAATAAAATCTGTCAATAAAACTTATTTTATCTTAGGCATGACTTCAAGTAGCGTCCCAACCAATAATAAAATGAGGGAACTCCTCCCTACAATAAATTGGTCCCCTGTTTCCATGGTAATAATTCATGCTCAACGCACTCCATCGTTAATTTACAAGCTGTTACATAGTTTCTATCCTATTAATCTTCAACACTGAAACAAACCACTGCCAATAAAGGCAGATTTTGTCCATGAATTTTCCTGGTAACTTTCAATCTTAGGCTTGCAACCACATCTCTTAGACATTGAAACTGTAATATTTCATCTGTCCAGGTCTCTGAGGTCACTAGAGTGACGTTTCATGAAAGTTAACCCTAAAGTGTTGGCTAGAACACTTTGAAGTAATAAGTGGTACTACTTTAAAATAAAACACTTAATTATTGAATTGTAATTTTAAAATTCTCACACGATGGCACTGCATAATGATGTTGCAAAATCTAAATATAAGTGCAAAAGATAAGTATGTAATTAGTCATGACAAAACATTTTCCAAGAACGACGGAAAAGTAATTTTGGTTTGGGATCATTTCAATTTAGTTTGCCAAAATTTGAAAATATGTTCGTTCATTGATTTCTTGAAGGAATACAAGCACATGTACTTGATAACGCCTTTATTAATTTCTCACCAATATGTTGTCATTATATTCTCCATCACGTGATTATTTTCAGATGTTTTGAGAACACTTTAAGCTTCTTTAATGATTCTTAAAATGATAATATATGCTCTATAAAATATTCATGCTTCTGAGCCTTTCGCTGCTCATTTCATTGCCGAGATAATTCAATGTATGCAGTCTTACAGAATGTATGCTTTACCGCCGAAAATATGTTAAGCGTTTCTTCAATTAAGTTTGCTCTGTTTCACAAAGTCAATAGACAGCATAAATAAATTGTTTTATCAGGGTGAGTAAGTAAATTGTACCATGTGTCGATTGGAAACAGCCGTTCAATCTCACTTTCCGCCTAAATTGACGCAATGATCAGCACAATTGGTGTACTCAGCCATTGATTCAGACAATGACGTCACAGCCGGACGGGGAGCATATGTTTTAAGCTGTAATCTTGTTAATGGCGTGACCGTGTGTTAGCAGTTCATATTTTGTTCCTAAAACAGGTCTTCTTCAAAAACCCTTTTCCTCTTATAAAACCTTCTATCCAAGATAAGTGAAACACACTTAATTTTTACCACGTTCTCCCGCCAAGCATCAAATGTTATCTCTTTGGACGCTGCATTTATTCGTAAGTAATATGGACATGAAAAGTGTCCTTTTGAGCATGTTTTGACTCAACTTGATCCATCATGACTCTTTTCGCTTTGTTAACCATCTTTAAATAGTCAATCTGCTGGACGTGTAAAAATGACATTTTGATTGATCGTCTTTCATTGGCCCGTTTGCGTCTTTTCATACGCGTCTTCAGTTTTATATTTTTGACAGACTTAAGCAAGCTATAGTTTTTCCTGTGCCGTCAAGTTTGATTTGATGATGATGACCATGACGACGACGGTTTTAATAATGATAATGATAATCACAACCATTATATTAAAACAGTAACAGTAACAATGGCAATGACAACGACAATACCAATTTCAATGACACATTTGACAAAAACAGTAATAACAATTATTATGATAACGGTATTTATAATGCCCAACAATTCCACAAAGGTGATCAAAGGTGCAGTAACAGAGGTAAAAACAGTGGCTTGAAAATAAGAATACTTTAAATCTTAGTAAAAAAACCCAAAATAAAACGGATACAAACAATCACAAAAATGAAAATTATCTAAAAATGACGAAAAACTAAAAGAATGAACAATAAAAAGCTAAGAAACAGCCAAAAAGATAAGATCAATCATTGAAAGCTTGAGTCGAACAATAGGTTTTCAAACAAGTGGTAAAAGCTTCTAAAGATGGACTGCTACGATCTTAACCAGTAATTGTGTTATCTCTAAAACTTCATCCTCAAAAAGTTGTTGTTGTTGTTGTTTGATTTGTTCCCAAACGTTTTATAGAAATTTCCATAGTAATAGAGTTTTCAAATTTAGTTTTTCGTCACCTTCACTTTGAGACGCGTGATGCATATTCTTGCCGTCTTCAAGTGTCCTCATGCGGAATGAGTTTCACAAATGGGTTGGTTCGAATCCCTCTTGGGGTACTGACAGAGGTAAGGGACTTTCCCTACGGGAACGCCAACTTTTCTCATATTGTACTTGGCACGGATTGTCATCAAAATAGGTTGCCCAGCCGACGATATCCGAGACAAGAGTCGAGCTTTGGTTTAAAATGGCCACATCTGTTACAGCTACCAGACTTGGGAAATTAATCTCCTCGTACTCGGGTATATTTTTTTAGACATACTTCCACTGTTTCGCACTTTATTCGATGTATATAACCATTAATGTAATAGAGAAGGCCCCCTTTCACCCTTTTAGACACCGAACCTTGAGGAAAAGACCAACTACAGCAATCTAGACTGTAAATTTTTTTTCTTAAATATTTCTTACTAAATATATGTCCGGAAAAGCACACGTGATCTGTCAAATCTCTGAGCCTGTTTTTATTTCAACAAGTGTTTAAGGTAACCATGAATGTCATTTGCGAAGAAAATACCTATATGCTATCAAACATCCCTTCGAAATTTTAAGTTTTTGCGCTCCCAACTCAGTTACAAATTACCTAATGTATTTTACATATTATGACCTGTTACTTGAGTGTCAGATTGCCACGTAAGCGTCATTGTTCAACACTCCTCGATTTACATTTTATTCTTTAAGATATTTGTCAATGTCAACTATACTTTAAAGGGAAAATGCAGTCCCCCTCAATTTGAATTAGTGTATTCCGATGCACTAGTTCAGGAATGGCTCAGATCAATCATGTGACAATATTTTTGTCACTTATTTCTAAAAATTATGAAGAATAACTCCTTAGTTTACCTTCAATATTCAATGATTTTATCAGGAAACATTACAAAAATACTCGTGAGAGAAATAAGAGGAGATTTGTAAGATTTAGCAAATTTTTGAAAATAAACTTTAGGCGACTGCCTTCTCCCTTTAAAGAAACAGCGTTTGTCAAATGTTATAACTGCTTGAAAAACAAAGGAAAATTTAGCGTTCTGCATTTCATTCTGTGAGCTCTACTACAGGGATCGTACCATTGTAGATAAGACAGAAACACTGAAAACAAGCAAATGTCAAACTCCATACCAGCTTATTGCGGTTTTTAAATGTCACTCTTATCCGACAACTTTATGACAATAAATAATAAAGAAGATGTTTCTTTTGCAAAATGTTTTTGAAGAATCATTGTTGGGCTCATTTTCTCATAGCCTTTTGCTTTGTGTGTTACTTGAAAAAAAGACAACTTATATCGCTTTAAAAACTACCCTGAATCCAAAGATGTTTTCGTTCGAACGGCGACTTCGTTAGATGAATTCAAGCACATAGTGAGTCTTTTGTCTAGAAGACGAGTCGGATGTTAAGTGGGGATAACTCTTGTATTGCAGCGAAAAAGACACATCCCCAATGCTTTTAAGGATGTGCATGAATGATACTATGCGTCAGTTACCCCCCCCCCTCGCTCGTGTGTCTGGTTCCGTATGTTCTTTACTTGAGTATGGCTGCTTTTAAAGAACGTTAGCTGCGTAATTAGCCATTTTAAAGTTACCGTTGCATGCTGCAGATTAAAGCTCTTGAGAGTATTCCAGTCTTTGAATGCGTGAACGTTACGAATAAGGCGCAAGCCCACAATATACAAACCTGCGCACAGCGCATGACATATTATTGCGTTCTATACCAGTTTGACCTATGACCTGAAAAAATTGTACATGCGCAGTATCAGCTCTCCATAGCCTTAGGTGACATTAGCAGTCGGGAATCCTGTCAAGCTAGGCTAACACATCGGTCTAACATTCCTTACTTAAGGCTTTTAGTACGTTTCATCATGTTTGGACGAATCTTTCATAAATATTACAATTTAGCATAGTTTGCACATATTAAAACATTTCAGCATATGGTCGTCTTCCTTACAGCGTTCAGTGAAAGGCGATTGTCGGCTGGTCTTCTGTAAAATTTGTAGCTGCCCATCAATTCTTTGCAGCTGGCTTCTCTCTGCAATATTAATAAACAGCTGAAAACAATGTTCGCAGCATCTCAGCTCAGTCACTAACGTTCTGTCTCTTGGTGATTTCGGTGTTCGCGTCGAATTGGATCAGCTGATGGCCTAGTACTTTTCCTATAAAGGGAAAACCACAAGTGATGGCTCCATCGGACATTGTGATTGGTGGAGGTAAAGTTGAAAAAATTATTTGTGCTATTGTTGGGCGAAATAGAGTCTAAACTGTCGAAAAAGGCTATTTTTTTCATTTGATCATAGTTAAGTCTTTTATCTTTAAAATTTGTGGAACTTATTCAAATCGTATTGTGACTACACGTTTGAAGACCGAAAATTGGAAAACTATCCACAGGAATTATGACAAAATTGTATAACTGAAACACGATAGCAAAGTTCATTTATTTCTGGACAGTACAAACATTTATCAATTATTATCAGTTATTCCTACTGCAGTAAATTAAACTCCTTAATCTTCTAATTTTCAAACTGGGTCAGAATATAAGATCTGATACAAGTGCTCTTTAAAGGGGTCTGTCATGGACTAAATTCAATGGCTTCCAAAAATGCAGAAATTTTTTTCTGTTATAGAGGGTGAAACCGCATCTCAATAGCATGCAGCATTTGGAAGATGCTAAGTTTCAAAGAAATGCAATTCTTCTCCAGAGAAACAGTGCATTATGGGAAATCTGTGATGGTATTGCGGCACATGTTAAGTACTTAAAAGTTTTCGGAGAATTCCAAGATGTTTTGGGTGTAACTCTTCATCAGGTGGAAAAATGCAACTGAACAGTAATGAAGTAGAAGTAGAGAAAACAAACAAGATATAAGTCTTAGTATAGAACGGCGCTGTGAAATTGCGGTTCCGGGGTAGTGGAAAGGGTAGTCAATTCCTATTCTCATTTGCAAGTCGCCGGCAGCATACTAATGCGTGTCGTCGGTGAATCTGATCAGCGAGCTCGGCATTTAAAAATTATATCAGACTGGTGCATATATTTAGACTCCCTCTAAGCAGGGAACTTCCTTCTTTAAGCAAGATAAGCAAATTTCAAGAATTAACACTAGTGTATCAGCCTACCGAAGGAAACATATCATCCAGAGAGTTGCTATGCGACAAATAGCAACTACCTGCACCATCCACAGATTTTAACAGGTTAATATCACACCACGGAGAAGAGCTATAGGGTTGCTCACTCTTGTCTGATTTTACAAAGAATCCAATTGAATAAAAACATTTCTACAAGTTACGGTGGCTAGTTTCGAGTTGTAGTATACTTTGTCTGAATTTCAAGATCTCTCCACACCTCACTTTTCTTTAAAGACAAGTAAGAGTTACGTCAAGCTACTAACACAACATTTCTTTTCAGCTTCGTAACTTGTGAATGACAGAGACTGACAATTAATGTTTGGTTTTCTCTACTTCAACGACCTAAAAATGTATAACAAGATCACACCGGATGATAACATTTATGAATTTTTATGAAGTAGGCTAAAAGTCCTCAGCCCAGTTTACAACATGTCGCCCGAAGAAAGACGCAAAGTTTGCTGGTCATTTTATCATATTGCATGTTTTCTCAACCAATCACAAAAAGGAACTGTATTGGGTTGTCGAATGTTCTCATTCTTTTTGCTCATCATTTGCACATTGCATCTGACTTTTACCTGACGACAACTTAAAAGTTCAAGTGGGGATCTATAACGCCTAAAGAAAGTTTAGGAAAACGAAGTCCCGACGTGCCTTCCTTTTTCAATAAAGCTGGCGGCTAAAGATTATTAAGACGTTAAGGAGACATTTTTAGGTCAACAAATAGCCAAGTTGTACTTACATAAACACCATAGGTGACGTAAGAAGAATTAATAAAAAAATTCCTAAGTAATGAAGCCTACAAGAGCGGACACCTTTACTGGGTGATATCTGTTGTCTTCCCAAATCTGCATTATGTATTCAATTCACAAATGAATATTTCATAGCCTGCCTCCTGTTAAAAAATTCCAGAGCTAAATAATTGTCAAGTGGACATATCATCGGGCACGTAGCCAGACAAACAGTTCACGGGAGGATGGGCGAAATATATTTCAGGGAGCGATATATGGCAATAGTAATTTTTGTTCCCTAAGACTGTCTAAAGGGAACTTTTATAAGAGTGAGCCCTTCTCCCCATTTCCAAGGGTCAGGGTATAATGTAGACAAAGGGCTTTGTATAAAATGGAAATATTACACCTCCATGTATCAATTTGGTTCTTTTCTTAGAATCTAGCCTCCGTGGACAGGTAGAAGTTTTCGATACGAACGAGCCTTCTCCCATAATACAGCTCTGGCGTAAGCTTTCCGTATAATGCAATTCTTATTTTTTAACAAGAGCATTGGAAATTAATTTGAGCTATACGAAAGCTTCTTGAGACGGCTATTTCCATGAAGGTCCAAGGAAGCCACGCATTTACACAACAGAAGGTTGTGATGGTCGTAGATCGAGACAAACCAATACTCTCATCACGATAATAGGCTGCGTCATTAGATTAATGAAAGAACTTTCCCATCGTTCGTTCCATCAAATTTTTCAATAGTTGATGCGTGTAAATCGCATTTTGTTTAAGAATATACTTGATAAGAACTTTTGGAACATCTAGGCTTCGTTAAACTTAAGTAAACTGTTTAGAAAGGCAGCTACCTAGAGGGATAATGATTGAAGGCTTACGCTAGGCAAAATAAATATGGATTCTACATTAACGAGATTGGATAATTTTCCCTCTTTTGTTTTGGGAGTTAAGATACATTGTTAACTACTGTATCGAGTTGATCTGCTAAACCTTTCGTTGGGTCCGTCCTGAAGTAAAATGTTACACTTTTGCCTCACACTATAGTAGAGGACTTAGATTATAATAATTTGTCGCTGAAAAAATATTTGAGGCCTTATGTATTAGTTTGATTATGACAGGTTTTACGAGGCTATTTTAAGGTAAATTGTTTGGCTTGTACAGCGACCTACGATGTGTAGGCTAATTGGATTAAAATTCTTGCAAGACTTTAGTGATCTTTAACTTAAAATCCCAAATGACAGCTTAAAGGGGAAAAGCAGTCGCCCCAAGTTTATTTCCAAATATCATCAGATCAATCTTTCAAATCTCTTTTTGCTTCACTTTTAAGTACCTTTCATGGTGTTTTCTAAGATGAAACTTGAATCATAAAGGTAAATGAGAAGATATTCTGTATGAGTTTAACAATTCGGTAATAACCTTTTGGCACATGATTAAACAATCATTACGTACTCTAATTTAAGTTGGGGTGTCTGCAGTTTCCCTCTAAAGATAAAATTCATTCCATAACCTCTTTACTACTGTTGTACAAAATACTAGGTAATAGAAAGCTGTCTTGTCATTATAGTCTGTTCAAGGCCGGTGACTCACACGTGGGTCGGGGAAGGTAAAGGCTACAATACTTTTCTACTCTCCAGTATTGTCAAAGGACCTAATGTAGCGCTAATGTTTATAGGTATTAAATGACTTTATTATCGCTTATTAATCGCACAAGCTTTTATTCAGCGAAACTAGCTAGCACCGTTTACCTTACCTCATAGAGGTATTTCATGTGAGGTCACGCATTTGTGATTGCTCAGCAGTGCGGGGCACAGCACACGTGTAGTAAACGTATTTACACCTCAAGTGTCCAAACAAAGAGACGAGCGACTAACGTCAGTGAAACAATTCTATGCGTCTGTACGTAGATTATAAGGCACGTGCCGGTATTTATATGCTTTTGTCTAAGTACAAGCATACTTACATGTATGTGCGTACAAATATGATTATAAAAAGATTCGCACCCACCACTTGTCTAACGCAATTCGTCGTCGTAAGTGATTTGACTTCTAAACTTTTCTGAGACGCTCGGACCGCGCTTGAAAATGCGCAATGATTATGCCCTTGTGAGCTCTGAAAAGTGCCCGTGACAAGTCTGCAATCCCCATGGGGTTTCAAAAGTCTTAGGAATGGATGTGCATAGGTTAGGGACCTGCCCGAAGGAGATGTCAAAAGCATTTGTTCCTTTGAAGGTGTCGAGGACCCGTGATAGTTTTGGTCAAATTAATGTGGAATGAATTTGGTATTTAATGTCCTTGTTTTGAAATAGAAAATAGAAATCTTCAACTTTTCTGTAATATCTGATTGTGAGATAAATCGGTAATTTGTTAAACGATTGTTTGACTGGATTATTATCTCCTCCCTACTGTGTCACAGACCTGCTGGTCATTAAACCCAGTTCTATTGTATTCTTACTGAATATGGTTGATGAGTAATATTCGCAACATTACGATACATTTCCTAAATTTATACCATCCGTTAACGGTTTTTTGAGAATAAAAATATTCTAAAAAAGGACGCAAGTTAATCCTTAATTGTTTTACCTCATGCTCATGTAAATGTCTCATTTCAATCATATCGATTTCATCAACACCCTCATACACTTTATACAATTAATTTCAAGCACTTCAAATATGCCGAACACGATACAATATCTATGGTTAATGTAGATGTTTGCTGTTTAGCCTTATGTAAAGAAACTTCGACCTGTACGGCAGAGTAGTCTTCCAGTCTTCCAGATAAACAAGATTACTGCATTCCGTGGGATACTTACAACTAGAGCATAAGCAACTTGTCAGTGTGACTAAGTTCTTAAAATTTATGAAATATAGATATCAATATGACACCATGACACCATGACTCGAGATCAACCGTAACGACATGAATTTCATTCCACTGTAAGTTGATCTTACGAGGCGACGCATGTGATATAATGTACGTGTGATGCTGTGCACATGAGAGTATGATCTATAAGGCCTCTAGAGATTTAATGAATTTTTATTCAAATTATAACTCCTGATACTTGTATGTTAAACTCTATTAGTTGACCTAGCTGATATGGATTTGGCAGTGCATAAATTAATATCGAGCTGGCCCATCGGCCGGTATGATGTATATAATATAGCCTGAAATACGCAACCCGATATATGTATTTTGTCAGGACGGACAAGTAGCCTACAACGAAACTGAAATGTATTAACAGCTTGAACGGTATTTAATATCAGGGCTAACAGCTCATGACTGGTAATAGTTTATGTTCAATAAATGTTAGGCAAAATCAAGACGGCAGGTTGGATAAACGGCGTTTCCGGTAAATGTTTTGTATGATACTGTGTTTGCTTTAAGGTTAATTACAATTAAAGAAAAGAGTGATAATGAGCCACGGTAAAATTAAATAATAAAAAAAAAACTGTGAAAAGAAACATGGATAGGCCAACAGGTCTAAGCAACATTACAAGAACGTAGCTTGTGCTGTTTTGTATATCTATAGCCAGTGTAGCCAGTATACTTATATAGTGATCATGGATTTTGTTTATATCATTCAAGAAGTAAAAAGAGAGTGAGCTTTAGAGGACGCAAGCTTTCAATCCACATTACATTCGATACTTTTTTTTTTAAATGCTCGTATTTTTGCTTTTTTAAATTTTTTGAAGTGCACGCTCCTGCGCTCTTTAGAGTCTATGTCAACTGCATCGTGATGCAATTAGCAAGCCTCTTAAGTCACCAAACAGCACGTTTATTGAATCCTCTCGGACTACTTACCAACTTGACAACATTCACCGCTAAACATAGGAATACTCAACGATGATGAGAAACATTTCTCTTGGGGGCATGTTTTATAAATATCAAGAAATTGTACATCTACGTCAGTATTAGCCAGAGGTTCTTTGGTCTACTTCTTACTATACGGTTTGTTCCCTAAACTAGGCTAGAACAAAGTTCCTTATGTTTTGAACATGAAGTTGTACTAAATTCCTGATAGCACTATACGGCACTGTACCATTGTCTCGTCTTGAAACAAAAAAAAGGAAAGAAAAAGAAAAACTTTGCTGCAGTGTTTGTTACCAGATACACCTCGTGCTCATGTACCAACCCCCACCCCCAAAAAACATAACAATCATGTGACAAGGTCATTAGTGAGAACACGGTATTCGTTCAAAGGGGATATAGCATCTTCCTAAACTAAGGAGTATACAAAGTCTCTGCCCAACCATTTTTAGGAATAGCCCTATAGAGTTCTACATACAGTTGATAACCGCACTTTGATTGACACTAATTCAAACAAAACAGTTTCACCCTGGGTTGGTCAACAATGTAGAGTCAGTTATGCCGCTATAATTACTCTCACACTCACAGTGTTTGACAATGTTGCCTCGAGAAATTGAGAGTCAGTTCAGGTTACTGTGGCTCAGTCTTAGAGTTAACTAGACAGGGGCTTTGGTTTAAATCGGAGGAGGGGCAAAAAGTTGACTTAGTAGGCAGAATTGTTACTGTCGGGGGTGAGATAAGAGAACCTTCAATTTTTACCGTGTGGACTTCCTGGTCACAAGATGAAGACAATTGGCTTGCCAAGAAATAGACAACCACAGCAAAGATCGATCGTAGAAGTCATATTTTATATGGTATGTTAGGATACTCAATTTTGAGTAGACTCTTCTCGTAGTAAAGATGTCTTTTACGTATGAAGGAACCACACGTATAAATGATTGAAGATAATTGATTGCAGTCTTACACTGAACTACAGACACTAGCGTCAAAAGAAGTGAAATTGTCTTTTGTAGTTTTGATAAACTTTGGCAGTTCCTCAGTAAAAGCAAATAACAAACAAAATCCTCAATCACTCTGTCAGTATGTTTACAATAAAATATGTAAGATTCCGTAGTCGTTTTTCTTTTCCGTGGGAGTGATTTGTTTGTTATGTACTACCTGACCCTCAACATTAGGGTATATGTGCTAGGGATAATGTAATAAATTTAAATGGCGCACAACCAAAGTTGAAGTTGTCATCCACTTCTAAATAATAAAAAAATTGAATAACCCCCCAAAACAAATATATGAATAATAGCTATAATAAATAAGTAAGGGGTGACTTGCTATGTATTGATTTATTAATTATTATAATTTATTTTAGTTCTCACTTAAGAGAATATTTAACTCATGTAAGGCCCCAGTCATGCATGAAAATTTTCGTTTTCGAAAAGACATAGAAAAGTACGGTAACTTCCAACTTCGTTCTTATCAGAGAAAATAATCGAAACGGATTAAAACTATAGGGGGACCTTTCCAAGTTGTGGAGGCTCTGTCCTCAAACAGATGGTTATACTCCTCATCACAAATACCCACAGAAAACAAACAAATCATCCAGTATTGTTTGTCAAAATGACCAATATTCTGAGATGCTGCTTACTTTAAATTGCCTTTTAAAGACATCAGATCCTTAAAGGGGAAATTTCCTCATCCCAGACAGTTCCCATTCTCCCAACTAAGAACTTCTAGCCCCGCCCATAACTGTGATCTAAAGCTTCTCCTTGTGCAGACAAAAACGTAGTTTATTACTTAAGGCGATATTCTGGTGAGCATACAATGCCCTAATGTATAATCAGAGCACTCTATATATTTGCATGCTGTGTAAAGTGAGCTCCTCTGCATCTTTTGAATTTTGTTACTCTGATGTCAGTTAAAGAGCAGTCATCTATTGAAAATTTTACTATTCCCCAAGTAAAAACCATACTTGGGCTGATAAGTATCTGTCTTTAACCAGGGCGGTTTAGGGGTCGGACGACGTTCTGAACAGAAGGTGGCAACTCCCTGGTCTGAATAGGGGGAGGGGTTGACTCATAGCAGCCTTAGGAAAAAAATACTTTAATTTTTTTCAAATTGAGACACCAGATGATGTGAAAGCAACCTTAATTATTCGCTTGACTGTACACAAGGTGTCAAGTCAATCGAACAGAGTCAGTGGTGCTGCTACTGGTATACGTTCAAATTATCGTGTATATGTGCTACTACGAATGCAGATGCAATGTGAAAAACAAACACGACAGAGCACTTATACGTCACGTAATGTGAGTGTGTAGACGCTTGATTAGGCAGGTCATCGCAAACAGGAAGTACAATTTGAAGAGTCTACTATCCAGGGGCGTATCAAGGAATTTTCAAATAGAAGGGGCGCAAGGTCTGATTGATCGCTGTCATGGGGGAGTATTCTTAGGTAAGGGGGTGTCCCCCTCCACTTAGGAAAATGTTTTCTTCTGGAAGAGAGCTGAGATGCAAAATGGTACTGTATTTGACACATTTTGAAGCGTTTTCTTTTTGCCTCAACTTTTTTTTGTGCATGACGGCCAATAGGAGGGGCGCGCGCCTGTTGCGCCCAACCGGATCCGCCACTGCCATCCGTTCAGTCACTTTGATGAATGTTTAGGTACCGATAATGACGAAACGATTTACACAATATTGTTTGGGTAATATGATAGCCTACCTATCAAATACCAATCACTCTTTCAAAATGAATTTAGGGCGGATCCAGGGGGTCTGAGGGGTCTGGATCAACTTTTTTTAGCAGTGAAAATACCATACGAGGCTGTTCCGTTCATTTTCTGTCACAAACCGGTGGCAAGCTATTAACTTTTTTGTAAATTCCTCGCAAATTTTCAAACTTTTAGCGTGCCTTCCGTTGTGTTTTCCTTTTCAGACGCATATGGGCTTTATAGCAATTCTTATGAGAAATTTCTGCGCACTTCGCGCATAGTGGACATGGTTTACACTCAATGCTCGACAACTATTACTACACCTATGATGCATGTATATATTCTAGCGAAACTTTTTTCCGAAAACAAGTGTTACAAGTTCAATCTCAGGCTTGCATCCGTGAAGGGGGGGGGGGGAACTATGTGGCAGTCTTGTGATATGAGCAACATTTGTAGCGTGATATCGGCCGACACGATTTGAGGCACATTACACATTACACAAGCTCATTCAAATGTCATTAAATACATTTACAGAGAATATGTATAATGAAACACGCCTATTAATCTACTACCACTTATACCTTTACTCCTTCCCTCAGTCATTCCCCCTCAGCAGTAGCGTCACCAAGGGAAAGGGGCAGAGGCACGTGTCCCCATACGTTGGCTGTGCGGCCCCGTGTTCCCCTCCCCCATGACATTTTGAATGTGATAAAATTATGCACAACAACACCGTTCACGCATAACTAGGTATAGACACGAGGACATTCTGTTTCTCTATCAGTCAAAGATGCGACTAAAATTGACCAAAATGTTCTCAAAACTAACAATTTTGCTGCGCAATTTGCGCGCATCTATGTTTTTTCTTTCATGTTAACGAATGTCTTTTGGGACTTGCAATCCACAGCTACTGTTTTAACGGCTATGGGACTAATGCGGAAGAAAGTTCTTTCCCTACAATAGAAGTACCACATCGATTATTATCTTGGTCAGATTTTATGTTCGAAAACTGTAAAAAAAAATACAAATTTGCAATTTTTGTTGCCTTTTCAACGCTTATCCAGGAAATAATAGAATAATTAAGTGAGTAAATAGCATCACTCTTATATGCTAATGTCCGATTATTTTAAATACCGGTACCTTATATTTGCATGGGGAATTTCCCTCTCCTAAATCCTCACCAAGGCGCAGCCAAGCACCACACCAGGGATAATGAAGTGGTGATACCTCTGAAAGGAGTATAATAACTTGCACTTACACAAAATTTTCATAAATGCTCAATACCAAAAATTTTCTGGTCAGGGATGGTCTCAGCATGCGTGAGTCACCCTTTTCCATTTATTGCTGAAGAAAATGCTCCCTCTTCCAAAATCTCCCCTCTAGCCCCTGATCCGCAGCCGTTGATGCACTTCCCCTCAGTGAGATACCTAGAAGGTAGCTGTCCTAACATTAATTTCAAGTGGACAGCATGAGTGGATTTATTATCAAAGTTCAGTGCAAACCTTAAAGAGCATAAGCAGTCCCCTCTAACTTTATTTTGAAACAATATACCTAAATCTCAAAGACTTCCTCTTATTTCCCTTCCAAAGGTCTTTCATGAGACTGTTGGATTTACATACATCATGTTCAAGGTAAACCAAGGAGTTACTTCCTGTAAATTCTACAATTTAATGAGAAAAACATTGTCTCATGACTCAAGAGCCATTCATGAAATAGGGTAGACTTCTACACTAATTCAAATTGGGGTGACTGCATTTTCGCTTTAACATTATCCGATATCCCCAGGCACTCCTCCCCCTTTCATCGTTAAATTATTTGTAACAAAAATGGTCAGATTGTGATTTCTATTTGATAGTGGTTGGTTTACATCCAATACCATTTTGGGTTCACTACAAAGTTGGAAAATGATCTGATATCAGGAAATTGCATCAAACAGTCTTGAATTTCAAACTTTCCCTCTTGAGGACCATTATTATTAGCTATGTAC
>WURT03032019.1:0-15209 GCA_009936505.3 Holothuria glaberrima | reverse complement strand
CAACCACTTAATATTATGGTGGCCTGAGTAGAGGAATAGCCTTATACACTAAAATTATTGGGAATTTTTGCATTTGACGGCTACACTATGATGTACCAAAATATACCCACCATGAGACTGTAATTTTCACTCAGAAATATGCTCTAACCTCAGAGCTTCCGGGGGCTTCGCCCCCTGGACTCCGCATGCTAACCTCGCGCTTCACGGCTGGTTTCGGGCGCAGCGCGAAAAATGTTTCCTTTCGTAACATCCTTCCACTAAAAGAATCTTTAACGGCTACAATAAGCTTTCTTACCCGTTCACTGAACGGTAAGTTAATCAAATACTACGCAAGATCTGGTAAAAATGAACCGATTCTGTTCACATCCATTACCAGACGTGGACAGAATCTGTAAATTACCAGATTCCGAGTTGGTACTCGATTGATCACACTCAGGTCAATAGGTCAACGTTGATTTCGTAAGGGAGACAAGGTTTTACGAAACCTATTGTACATCAAACGGGGGAAAACATACCATTTTGGAGTATGCAATGTAGCAAGATGGGCCGCAATTGCGAAGTCATATATAGCAAATTCGAATCCATCCTGAAATTTTCCAACGTGGTTAAGATAATAATTGTAATGACCTGTCGTAAGTAAAAATTTGTTGTGAGCTTACATTGCTGCATTTGTAAGTGCACAACAAATCTGTTTAGGTACCTTGTTTACAGGTCCACTGTCAATTATTTTAATTAGCCCATCAACACCAGCCCCCTCTCCAAAAATATCTTATCAATGAAACAGTAAAGAAAATGAATCGTATTGTGGTTGAATTTTGTTTGAATTCGGATTAAAATTAATCATGTCATGAGGTTGCAAAATTAATAAGATTTATTAAGATTCCAAAATCTAGTTTAATATTTCAAAAGATTCTAATTCTTGGCATGCCCTTATTCAGGTCTTTTCGAAGTGGGGAAACATGGTTTGCATGCATGGGGTTCAGTAGTCCGAGTGGGGACCTCTGAGGGTCCAAGGTTACATTAAGTTTAGCCAGTAGAACTATATTGTTTCGTTTTATTGCTCACATCAGGTATGGGGTGTAAAGTGCAACGTTACGCGCAAACCTTTCCCAATTGTCCATTTAATACATCGTTTTAATGGTAAAAGTGGATAGGCCTACCTGTAGTGCTTTGAAACAAGTTAATTCCTCCTACAAAAGTGGGTCTGTTAGGAAGATGAAGTCTGATATCGCAATGCCCTGTAATGTGCTAGAAGAGTTTCCTTTGTAACAGGATTAAGTTGTTGCTTATAAAGAGCACCATGAACCTGCAAAGACAGAGCCATCGGGAACACGATTACACCATAGAACCGTCTCGATTGTCTGTTACTTCCAGAGTAAGACACGGGCATGTAGCGTAAGAAGGTCATCATAAATCATCCTTCCAATATGTTTATCTCGTCCCCAAAGGATGTAAAAAGTAGGTCGATAGTTGACGGGCGTGCCGACCTATTCCGAAAATTTCCTGAAACATTTGATGTGAACTTAAATCGCGTTTAAGCAAACAATTTCTGTAAGGGAGGGGGGTAGGGTGTATTGTATTTTTACCTGATAAACGGATGTAGTTTAATTATATTTTCGCTCGAAATTTTCTCGCTCTCCACGGCCACTCCGCCTGAATGTTGTGCTTGCTCAGTCTCAGACGTATTCACACAATTCATCTGCAAGGGTTATTCAAGTAAGGCTGATTGTCAGTATGCAAAGTCGTGATAAAGGGGGGAGGGGAAGGCACAGTACTTTCATGATTGTGAAGCGGGGGGTCCTTCGCCTTCCACTACTTTAAGGAAGACACGGTTTCTAAAAAACGAAACCTTTAATGAATGACTAGGCAGAATAATCTCACTGTAATCGGCAAACATATATTATGAGAACCGAAGACATTTCGGTTTACATATTTTTTCATAGAAAAAGCTGCCATTTCTTACATAAAAACACCATGGCGTTCTGCAGTCCATGGGCTCTGGCCATAATAAAGGTATTACTATTATGAAATTTCTGGCCTTTCGTCCGAAATTCAGAGGAACATTATTTTCTAAACTCTGTCTGCATTTTCTTTTTTCAGTGCCGTCTCAAACATATTCAAATTGTTTAACGGTAATGGTTTCACAAGTGCAATGCAAAGTTTCGGCGTGAAATTTCCATGGTTCACGATCCATGCCTTATGACCAATATAAGGAAAACAAAGCAACTGAAGGAATCATTTTTTTTTGGGGGGGGGGGGGGAACTATTTGCAGAAAACTGGAGGTACAACTCCAACCTCAAGCTTACGTTGAAAGAGGATAATGTGGTAATCTTACACATAAGAAAGTGAAGCATGGTCTACATGATTAGAAGTATATTTCTTATTACACAAGCCTTTTCTTGACTATTTTGTTTATAAACTTGAAGACATAAAATCAGTATAACATATGAACAACAAAGTGTAACTAACATAAAATATTTAGAAACACGTACTCTTTAAAAGTCGTAACAAAGTTTTGCATTGCAAGATATAAATTTCTGAGGTTGGACAATGAATTTCTTTCTCTAAATCTTCACAGCGCGAACCATTGTTGAGTTTTTAAAGTTGAAACTCGTTCACTTCATTTGGGGAGGGGTGTAAATAGTCTAGTCAATAAGACTATTAAGATAGTTATCACATTTTGGCAAGAGTATTGTCTATAGAGTAAAGGAAGAAACGAAACACTGTCATCCGAGTTACACAAAACACACATCACAAATTATTAGGCAACCTTCCGCATCAGTTTGATTTAATAAACTTCAACATTTTGTAAACCAAAACAGGAAACCTATGGAGATGTGAGTTGGTTCATCGTGATATATTTTTCATGGTTTGTGATGTATATGTTTGAAATGTTAAACTGTTAGTTCACGTGGAAGATATGAAAGTAAAAGATTTAAACCCTTTGAAGCGGCGAGGCTCCAATGGAAGCTGCGCTACTGAACAGTACTCTTTTTATTGTTATAACACAAGTTCAACAACAAACCAGGGAGCTGTTAGAGATGAAGAAACATCGACCAAATCTGTCAGACAATATATACTTGAAAATGGTTAAATCCTTTTTCAAGTACCAAAATTTTATTGACAGGTCTCATTGATCTTTTTGTTTAACCACTTTTGACTTTCCTTCTTAATGACTTTTAAAAAATTATTACTCTGTCATGCAACATCCAACAGACTTTATTTAACCACCACAAGAAAGCCAACAAAAAACGCTATCGAATACCATCTTTTTAAGAGGGGTATAATCTGATAGCTTGCCCAAAAATATCACAAAGATGATTGTTTACATCATAAAATCGTCCAAAATTGAAATAAATGCTCAAAATGACGAAATTTTGTTCAAAAAATCATTTCAGGCACTTAGAAAACCCCCACCCTTCTCAATTTTTTCTGAATGCTTTGGAACCTACACAAACACCATGAGAGATGAATGAATGACAGGGTTAGGGATTTTAGGGATATTTTAGGTAAAATTTTCAAAAATAGCCTCATTTTTATCAAAAATTAAAATTTCAAGGCCCGTCATCCAAAATCATAAATCAACAACGACAAGTCCGATTTGTTTTATTCAAATGCCAATGTGTTTTTTACAAAAGTCCTTATAATTCTATTTCGAAACATACTTATATATGTCAAGGTTAGGGTGAGTTAGAGAGGTTTGAAGTTATAAACATCTCCAAAATTAAAAAAAAAATACGTCAAATGTGGCCTAAAATGTACATTTCTTACCCCAAAATGCCCTCCAAGTATCAAACATTACAACCCACAACCACCCCACACTTTTTTCTTTCACCAAAATGTCCATTATGAGCTACCATGCAAATCCCCCAGTCAGTAGCTTGGGTTTTTAAAAGTAAACAAAAAATAAAATGAGCATATCTTTCTCAATTTTGGTCCAATTTCCTCGAATTTGGTATCAAATAAATAAACAACGCTAAACATCTAATTTGCATATTTGTAAAAAGAAAACTAATGACGTCATCTAATTTGCATATGTAATTAAAAAAAATAAAAAGTTCATTCAAATTCCCAATCTGTGATCTAACAATGATATAAAGGTCCCCACATAAAATATTCTTCTAACCTAAGCAAAAAATTCCTGGAAATATTCATTCTTTTTTGTTACGGAAAGGTGTATGGAAAAGGCTAAATTAAATTAAGTAAGGAATATGTCCTTTTGGGGAATTATTCGTAGTCTAAATTTTGATGATGATATTTAAAACGATTCCGGGTTGCTCCGGAAATAGCGAAACATATACCTATGTTCAAAAAGTATCATGGAGATATACTGTACTCTTTTAAAAAGTGGGACCGGGCGCCCCAAGATGAAATAAATTTTACTTCCCTTGACGACTGACAATGTTGTATCAATGAGTGAAATCATCCTAGGAGCTCTCTCAGATGTAGCAGACGACGAGATCTATTGTCTTCACTGCCCAGCTCCCCTGAGTTTAGAGTAATTTCGGGAATCAGACAATGAGAAGCTTAAGTTTCGGCAAAACACGTAGTTTCAAAAGAGGAAAAATAGTTGTTTCTCCATGCCTCACAGCTCCCTGAATAAATGACCCAGTGGCGAAACTTCATTGCTAGCTTATCTAACATTTTAGTAGTGAAGGAAATAAGGAAAAGTATGATTTTAATGCATGGTAGTTGCCATCGGTTATGTTTATTTCATAGCCAGATTTATCCTATAATCGAGGCAACCTGTAGGTTACGCCCCCCTGATATTTTGACTTTTAGGGGCCACTGAAATTTCCCTAAAAAACACACCTACTTCTGAGTTAAAACAGAATCCTTTCTTTTCTACCTACCAAAATGAAGAGTCTGCAGTCCTGATTTTCTTATCTATAATTTAACATGGTAGGAAATTTCTTGAATTTTTAATTACTGAAAGTATGAACCAAAGAAAGTGCTATGGGGCAGGCCATGAAAGGTGAAAATGTCTTATGCTCTTTCAAACACCTGGAAAGTGTCATTTCCGGTTTGCTACGCGCTCTGCTTAGATAGTGCCACGTGGTGGTCCCCCCACACACAAATGTCATCACAAATCATCACAAATGATCCTGAAAGGGCTCCCTCACAAGATAGGTTAATGGTACCCCCTGAAGGTAATTTCGGTTATGGTTAGTTTATACTTTTTTTAAAACGTTATGAGTGGGAGGGATATCTTTTCAATGTAGCTTTCAACGCCCCGTTAACATACTATTAAAGTGTAAACACAGAACCTTTTAACCAAAAAAAAAAAAAAAAAGAAAACATTGGCCCGTTCCTTCCCTTGGGTGTAATTATGACTTCCCGTGGCCGCACCTTACTATTCACTACACACAGTTGATGAACTAAGCCATAAAACTTCTCGCATTGTAGGGGTTTACTTACCATATGGGCAGTGGAGTTAGATGAGGTTTAACGGCCCAGTTTCCAACCAACTGATTCAAGTCGAGCCGGCCACGGCCTTCTTTCCAGTTATGGCTCACTGGCTAGTTTTCCCTTACTCCATTGCTTATGCGGAGCATCACGCACAACGGCAGAAGATTCCATTTCTAAAGTCTTTGGTATGAGGAGCTGGGAATTGAACCCGGGCCGCCCGCCTGGGAGGCGGATGCTCTACCACTCCACCAAACACGCGGTCTAGTGGAGTAAATCGTATATCCTCGTTTTGAGTCTAAAAGCCTAATGATGGAATATGAATAATTGTGAACTATGTCACAATCAAAATATTTCAGTATTCAATGTGTTAATTTAAGGAAGAAAAATGAAGAGAAATGGAAATAAAGACCAGAACTTTGAAACTGTCGTCCACTTTCCTATTTAGATTTGCTCTATTTAGTAGGAGGCATCTGCGGCAGTTATGTGGACTTCCATATCTAAGTCATTCAAAATTAGCTATGATGTGATAACTTAACTGTCCTACGTATGACGTGCTGAGACTATGTCAAATCTCAAAGTCATCAACCAATTAAATAAATCACTTATGAGAGAATCTGTCCACAAAAGAGAAAACATTATAACCCATGACCATCAAGCAATGTGAAAAGACTTACCCATAAATTAGAAGCACTTCGGTAGCCATACTACCTCTACACTGCTCACCTCGACTCTCTTTTATTCCTTCTTTTTATTTCCCACATCTACTTTAGGCTGATCCAAGATCTCGTTCACATATCACGTGTATTACCTATCCAAAAGAGCTTCAAATATCAGCGCTTCGTTTCTTGCAAACTTAAATACTACTACTTCAGCACAGCGTTACTAATAAATATGTATGTCACTCCTCGTTCTTTTATCTGCGATCAACTTTAGTTTATGTTATGTTTTTTCGGGCCCAACAGGACTGGGATAACCATAACAGGCCCACGATGTAGAGGCCAGAAAGTCAACAGCTTGGTCCCAGCCACTTTCGATGTAAGTGTCCCCAAATCCGAGTCCGACCATTTGCAATGAGAAAAATCATACAAATTCTATTTACACTATTTTTCAAGAACATTTTACTTGAACCGTCATTTTTAGGAGTTAACTTAAAAGTTGGTCCACTCGGTAACTTAGCTGAATGTAAACGACTATTCGTGTATTAAATTGTGCACCAATAAGAAAATATATTTCAGTAACATCAATGAAACTTTCGTTTTGTGGACTCAGCTGGAATCGTCTCAAGATCCGAGTCCAGCTGCAGCCCATTCCAGACCAATTCTGATTCTGGAACCTCCCATTCCGGGACAAATCCGAGTCCAGTAAAAGAGGCAGACTCGAGCCCGAGTGCGGACTCGGGCTTTACAGCCCTGCTATTAGAAAAAGGAAATCTCACTGTACGTATATTTTAAGGTTTGCTAAGGAAGACGGTGGACTCCCAACATTCACAGCTTCAATGTTGTTTTGTGACGGCTTTACTGTGACTTATATATCCCACCTCTGTTTCGAAATCATGGATATTATCTTTCCTATTCAAATTCGACTATCGTCCATTACTTGCCCAAAATAAAAAGATTGAAGAGGGCCTAAGCCCATTAAGTAGCACCAAGTTCCAAGTCCCACCAATTTTTTGCTTTTAGCAATGATTTCAATCGTCTGTTTCTCCGGGGTTAATGTGCTTTCTGATAATACCATCTGCATTTAAAAATAAAGCATGAGCAATGCCGTTTCTTCCGGATTTTTTTTAGTTTTAGGGGGAAAGGGGGCAATTTTTTGTTTTTTCCTGGCTTGCTAATGACGCCTCTAAGAGAGTGCCAAAGGGGTCTCCTCCAGACCTAGGCTTCTTAAAAAAACTCGGCATGGACGAATAAAGTATGTCAGTTATGCGTAATTGGAAGCAGGCGTAGTATCGCTTCACCTTAACGGTTTGAAATCGTCTAGTACTTGTTACGTTCATTGCATGATGTAGGAAACTGTAAAGGAAAACATTTTACCGTCTAGTTTTTTCAAGTGAAGGTCCTAGTAAACAAACTCAGAAGTTGTTAAGAATACACGTTTTATTGAGACTTATATTACAGAACAGAGTGTATCAGCCGTAAGTTTGCACTGTTTGTGAGGGCGTGTTACTCAAAAATTCAAAGGGCATATTCGATCCCTTGGCATACTACTGGAAATGCAAATAGTTCACAGGGAATATACGATCAACTGTCTGCTGAAAACAAGAAGTTACCTCTGCCGTTAACGACATGGAAGTTAGATCCTACATTTTGTATATTTCCGTAGTTTCTCATCGCACAATGTATTAAGAGGTTTAGCTTATAAAGTCTTTGGAGGCCTTTATAGGACGAAAAGAGATATTTCCAAGACGGGGACAAAGGTCTGAAAATTCCGGTTGGGAAAATTATTTCCAAATTACATTCAAAAGATGAGCATGGAGCCGCAATATTTTGCTTTCAGGACTTTTCAGGATCAAAGGAGATTACATTTTCCTGTAATCAATTATTTTTTTCCCCCAGCTTGATACGTCGACCTGATTAACAACTTTGATCAGCCTGATATAAACATGACTACACCTTCACACTCAGGGAATCATAATCACTATGATTTCAAAAGTCGTAACAGACTCAATCACGCTAATAATGAAACCGACAGAGGTAATAGCAATACATATTTCGAATGTATACCGTCAAATGGTCATAAACATACTAAGTCTCGTCTTAATTATTAAAATGTCTATTCAAACTAAGATAGGAATTTTTTTTGAAAAAGGCATTAAAAGACTAAGTGGGATATTCTGATAAGTAGTGTACTAATGAATTGATTAACTTATCTTCAATGCAGTTAATGAAGGCGTTCATGTCGTGAAAACTGGAGTATGTGTAGCCTAAGCCAAGTAAAAGCTAGAGCAGGAAGTAATAGAAACATAGGTCGAACTGGATTGGGTATTGAGTAAAAATAACTTCAGCATATACATTCAGGGTTGGCTTCTTTGTGATTTGTAAATTTGGTTATTCCGAGCATAACCACCGGTTTTGGGATTTTTTTCTTGTAAATGTGAGATAGGAAGAAAAGTACCCACCAAAAGATGATTACTCAATACGGAATCTCAGTTGTAGTCTGGGATTCCCCGATACCAGTGGAGCCCTTATACCGGTACTTGGTATTAAAATACGTGATAAAACAATAACTTTAAAACGCAAGATTCAGAATGCACTAATAAGTATGTTGCATAAATGTTCTTTGGAAAAACAATGCCATAACTGAATATCTAAGCAAGCCCAACATTGCATGGCTATTATGCTGTTCAGTTTACCGCAAACGAATTTTAAAGCGTACCAGTAAGATTTCGTATAGGTTCTACCGTATCAAATAACAAACAAAATGCTCATTTCGGGATCATTTCTCACTTACCTATAAGTTTCTTAAAAAGTGACATATTTGAAATATTTGAATATGGTGAAACATAAGTTCGTTTATTTTGATGGTGGAAAAATAAGTGTTAGTTTTGGAATTATTCCAACACTTAGTGCATTTAGAGTTCAAATTTTCTTGGGGGAGGACCCCCAAAACACCGGCCGTGGATTCGCGCCTTCGGCGCTCGCTCGTCGACCTTCGGCCGACAGTGTGTGCGCCCCCCCCCTTTCTGAAAATCCTGCATCCGCGCCTGATTTTTTTCAATGTGCATGATGTAATGACAGAGCCACTATAGGTATACCTATCACAGGAAGCAATCCATTTGTTTACCCTGGGAAGGTGTCAGGAAGGTGTTAGATATATTTGACGAATGGAAGGTGCATGCCATAGTCTAACGTTTCAACGATAATTCAAAATGGTCATTTACTATATTTGTTTTGCACACATGATCACTATATTATTTATGTTTCTCCACGGTAGACTAGAGGTCAAGGATGCCAGGATCCACCAACTCGGTAATCAAAGTACCCTCACATTACCTCTCGCTACGGACACCAACAAAATGGCGGCGCTGCCTGGTCAGCATGATGTTTCAGAATTGAAACAAACGAGTAAATGTTTTATCTAGTTTTATCATGTTCTATCATAGGTATGTACTAACGTTTAAACTGTAACGGTAGTTGCTCTACAGATGCTCACATTTTCGGCAGGTTATTGCGAAATTTGGTACAAGTGACATTGACATAGAAGTTATTAAATGAAACCCAAGGAAGAAATGAAGTAATAAAAAGAACAGCAAACACCTGGTTGCAAAACGTTATGAGCAGGGCTCACGCTAAGAAACAGAAATTTTATAGCAAAACCGCTATGCAAAATGCAATTCTGCATAGCAATAGGTCAATATTGTACAGCAGTTTTTCAAACACAGTTGGTTTATACACATTAAAAAGTAAAACCTTCAATGTTGTTGTCAAATATTTTCATCGCAAACACGCTATCCATTGTAAAAAATTGGATCGCAAAAGTGTTGCTTTTGTGTCGCAAACTGCGATGCGATACCGGCTATCACGAGCCCTGGTTGTGAGAAAATAAGGTCGCTGAATCATGTTCGCCAGATATGAGGGCAGAAAGTTAACGAGTGCTTTTAATACTCTCTACATCATTAGGCAGTTTTTAGTGGAATTGACCAATGTCGAGTTGCAGAACGGTTATTTTAAGATGAACGCCTTTAATTTAGTTAATCAGGAATGAGCTACGTGAGAAAACAAAGTACTTTTTACAAGTCAGTACAGTATATGATATACAGGCACATGTATGTGTAATGATGCACTAATTTCAGACTGGTGGGACGTCCTTCGACTGTTTTGCACTCCTGTATTGTTTGTTTTATTCCTGAGTGATATTTGATCAAAGGGTACAAACTTCACTTCAGCAGAATGAACATAATACTGCCAAGCTGCATACCGAAAACACAGAGTCAAACATGTTTATAGCTACTTGGAATGTGTATTGTAATTACCTTTAAGAACTAAGGATAGATTGTGTATATGCATATTCATTAGTATGAGACCGGCTGTAATTTCATCTCATTTTTAATATAATTCAATGAGCGTAAGGTAATACATGTAAATGACATGTTCTAACATCATTAGGCTCTTTATCTGTGTTATCGATTCAATAAACTTCATGTAGTTTAAATCAACTTGCAATAAAAGGAAAACGTATTGCAAAAAACAAAAGTCTTTATTAACAATCTTGTAGATGAGCATTTGTGCTGGCCAGAAAACGAGGTATAGTTCGTATCTAATATATATAGTTGTGTTAAACCTTTGGTATTTGCATACTCTTGGGCTTCGTATCATCTTGAGCTTCGCTGTTTAAACACATTTTATTATGGTTCGACCTATATGATAATCAGAAGTGACTTTGGACTTTGCTCCCATTCGCTATAAATCAAGAGGTATATAGCATAGAATTGTACAGTTTGAAGCGTGTGTGAATACTGCTACATGATATAATCAAACTGGTGCCAACGACATGAAAAATATTTTTGGACATGTGAACAAACTATTCGATTTTTGATTTTCAACAGATATACAATCTAATTATCCAGACCTTTTGAAATAATTGTTGTATCCGAGGTAAGTAGAAGAAGGAAACAGTTATCGCTCAAGTGTGTATCAAACTGAGAACATTCCAATTACTATCATACCTTATGTTTTGTCTAATTACGTTCAAATTGTAATGCAACTCTTATATGCCTTAACAGTCTTATGTGAATGCTGCAATTATACCTCGAACAAGTAATGTATTCTGGTGATTTTATTTGGAAGGAATGTAAAGTTTCATTATAACCTACAATTTCAATCATTTTCTTAGGATATTCATACCAGAACTCATTATCAGACAATATGTAATTAGAAGGCAGCCTTCTTGTTCTATCCACATTGGCTCGTTAGAAAGCATGCTTGGTTAATTAACGACAGATTAACAAATACCATTGAGCTGCAACATACCTTGAAAAGGACTTGACACTTGTGATATTTTTGAGAGAGGGGGGGGGGGGAGGAGAGAGTGAGTTTGGGACAGAGAGAGAGAGAGAGTTTGAGAGAGATTGTGAGAGAGAGAGAGTGTGAGAGAGAGCTTGAGAGAGGTATTTATAATCCCTTTTCTTCCAACAACTGCTTCGAGTATAACTGTCTGTAAGTCGGATAAAAATACAGATTCCATGCAAACCTACATGACATAACAATAACCACGGTAATGTATACAGAATGTTTAAATTGAACCTCTTTCACATATCAACTACAGTGTATAGTATCTTAATAAATTATTGAGGAAAATGGGTGTTCTCGTGGAACATGTATGGTTGACCTCACGAACTATATTATAACAGTGTTAAACCTAAGTAAATTGATCTAAGTAAACTAGCCTAGGCCCGGCTGCAAAATAGCAAAAATTTGGTGACGTGAAAGGTCCTTTTGACAAAGTGAAACTGAATTTGAAGGACACACAGGTGATTAGTAAAAGTACCTCTAACCTTGGGATAGGGTTACAAAGTAAATGGAAAATCGTCAATTTTTCATGTTTTTGCTAATTCAGAGGGATTGTTCCAAATGAATTGGAGTCCACTTGAATTAAATTTGGTCTAGAAATAATTGCGTTTATTCCAGAAATTTTGTGGATGACCAGTCTATTGAAGAAGTAAAGAAGGAGAGTGTTTTATACAACAAAATTAGGGTACCCTTTGCTCTATACCAGTGTATTTCTGTAAGGAACTATTCCACACCTAGTAGCAAGGCTGCTTGCTGTAGGTGCCGTTGACAAACTAGACCTGTTGCTTTCAGGAAAAGATAATCTCCTTAGAAATCACAAATAAGGAATGGCTTCATCGGAGAACCAAGCCAGTAACCAAGGAGCCTGGGCACTATAAAACGTTCCATCCTCCAAACGAAGAACTTTCCATTCAACTAAAGAATTTCTTTCAGTTAAAAAATGTTTCTCTCATTTTGAAGCTTTCCTTCCCCCTCTCCAGTACATTACTGGCTACAGGCCTGCAGAGAAAATGCTGCCTTGAAAATTGGACAAGATTCTAACCCCTGTTATTGACATGTCCTTGAACACTTTCACAATATGTATCAATTTCTGTATTTGCAAGGATCAAACCTCACAGCTTGACAATTATATTTGCTACCCTTTCGACTCCTCAACGTACTACTGGCAATTAGACGAACTTTGAATAGGCATACGCGTAGGAATAGGAAGTCGGGGGAGACCGCCCGCACTCTGATTGGTGGAAGGGAGGAAACCTCGTTTAGCCCTTCCCATCTTTGGATGGCATGCTGCCAAAATATGGTAAAATATGATGAAATTGTTTCAAAAGTTTGCTAAACACCCACCATTTTGCATTTAGAGCATTTTAAATAGTCAAAAAATTTACAAAGGGGCCCTTTACTTCAAAGTTTGTCAAACATTGCACCATTTTGCGTCTAGGGTACTTTATATAGTCAAAAGAAAGCTTCCTACGATTAGGTTAGTTAGTTAGTTAAATTATGTTTAACGGTTCAGTTTCTAACCCAGTGATTCCCAACGGGGCGTTATCTCCCTCTAGGGGGCGTTTGAGCAACTCAAGGGGGATGAGCGCTAAGAGGGGGCGCTTTGAAAAAAATGAGATGATTAACTTTAACCCGGTCTTTTCCACATTCTAAATGATTACCTCTAGCTTAGCTCCCAAATTAGTTCACCTAAAAAGGAGATGAGATGAACTCAACAAGTCGCGTAGGTCTAACATTCTCTACTTGGGCTCGATACTAGTTTATGACTTATTTTAATGCCAGATGACAGGAAATCCCATCTAACAGTTTTTAACACTAAACATTCATGGCAAGGACTCTCATATTCCCATCATTGCCAATGAAAACCTTAAGCACAGCTAAAATTATCCCATCACTTTTTCCTCGAAATTGTATTTTTATCTTTGCTGTCGATAGACATGACATACTGACAGAAGAGACAGTTGTAAATTACTGTGACATTATAGACAACATTTTGCAATGTACTATAAGGACACCTTTCAAATGTTTTCCAAAATGCAAGTTTTAGATGGGCTTATTTCGTCTATCTCATTATAACGACCAGTAGCCTGAGGGGAGGGGGACAAGTGAGGCAGCTGTCCCCTGAGATTTCCAAACCCTTACTGACAAAATGGCTTCCTTGAAAAAAAAATACTAAAAATACTACAAACTCCATACTGATTATGTTTTTAAGGTCCTCATAACCTGGAAAATTGCATATAACCTACAGGTTTTCTTTTTCCAAAACTCTCCCGGGAGGTACCAGAATCCCCGCCACAGACAGGTTCTTATGCGGGTAACACCCACAAATGAATGATCCTCCTTCCTCATACATGATGCACACAACACAGATAAAGGGTATTCGTTGAAGAATTTTAGTATTCCTTCTCACTCGGTGTCCAGGGCAGCTTGCCAATATAAACAGTCAAATGAGAACCTTTAATCTCATGCGGAGTTAATTAGCTTGTATTAGTACCTTTTATTCATGTGTTCTCTTACGGAGTGATTTTACCGAATAAATTTTTCCAGTTAAACTTTTCTTCTCCAAGTCTTGGTTTCTAAAGAATGTAGTCTCAAAAAGTGTTTCGATGCAGCTTTGGAAGTCTAGAAGGCTTCATTCATTTTTCAACAATCTGGGAGACATTTCTGACAAAAAAAAACTATGCTACACACCACCCCTCAAACAAAAGCAAAGTAATTAAATGTGCACTAAATAATGCGAGTTTCTGAACACATAATCAGTTCAAAGCTTTGTCAAAGACATCAATTTCCACCTATAGAGACCTTACAAAATGCCGTTTCTTCCTGTTAGACCCCTTTTCCGAAACTCCTTCCCCAAAGCGACAATTGGCAAAACCAAAGGAAGGATTGGCCTGGATGCCAGCTATCATAACTACGCCACTGGACGCTGTCATGAACTGCACTCTTTGATATTTTGGCCAGGCTACGGCCCTGGTGTACGGTGGCAAAAGTCTTTCAATGCTTCATGCGACCAATTATCTTCCTCTCGCCCACTCACAATGCAATTCCCCTGGTAGCATCAAAGAAGAGGGCGGCGATTAGAAACTAATTTATATACAAACTAAATACTCCTTGGTCTAAGGTGGATTTTTGTAATTTCTTTAGAGCGCAGTTATTAGGTTATTAGATAGTGGGAAGATAGTAAAAGTTGACTAACAGTGCATTATTCTTAATTTGACAATTTCTTAAATATCCGAGAGCTTCTGGGGGCTTTTGCCCCTTGGTCTCCAACAGGAACGTTGTCACGGGATCCCCATTATAGGATCTTGAGGAGGGGCGCTCCACACTTCAACATGTGTTTTTGTTTTCATCGTTTCATGCAAAGCAATGCTATGTTATGGACCGGGTAGCGGGAGGGGGCGTTTGCCCAGTTCAATTCAGTGAAAGGGGGAGTTGAGCTGAACAAGGTTGAAAACCACTGTAACCAATTGGTTAAGTCGGGCCGACCACAGCCTATTTTCCAGTGGTTGCTCCCTGGCTTGGAAAGGCATGTTAAACATATCACTGAATGTAATGAGAAAGCAAGACAGCAAATGGAAGTTTTAAAATGGGAATGTCATTCAAAATTTCCGAGTTTCAGTAAATTTTAAACCGTGGTCACCATATTGGAACAAATGTTTTCAATTTCATGTTCTCGTGTTCCTGCATTCACCTCAAATGAGTTCAGAAGAATGCAATAGTTTGACTTGATATAGATGAAGCGAAACGATTGAGCAGAGTAGACAAAACGAAACCATGTATATGCTTTAAAA
>WURT03031998.1:0-15209 GCA_009936505.3 Holothuria glaberrima | reverse complement strand
TCACTACCCTGCTGGATTCGGAAATCAAGGTCAAAGTATAAATGTCCAAGTTTCAAGCTGACGAAAACTGTAATGCTATACAGTACGGAGGTTGGAAAATGAATCAGATTCATCCAACTTCCATCTTCATACAGTAGCCTATTCCATTTCTGCGATGTAAAATGTTGAAATGTGTAGACTTAAAATAAAAAATTTTCAAAACCATCTTTTTTTTCTTCTCATCAACCTATTTTGATGAGCGATATTTCATAGTATAAGAAACAAAAAGAAAAATTAAAAATTGACAAACTTTCCACAAAAATATCACCTACAGAAGTGATCCTCCTATTTTGAAATACATGCAGTAAAATTTTCAAAGAATTCATTAATTTTCAGTACTCTGTGGTGTGTCAATAAAGACTTGTGACTTAAGATCTCTTGGTTTTTCTAATACCTATCTGCTTCACCCTATTTGGTATCACAGTAAAAAGTGGAAATGTTTTTCACAGTGTGTAATATTTAATGGTGACCAAACGATACATGTATCACTCAGCCAACGTAACACGAGTAACCGAAAACATGAGTTTTTCCTCTCTCTCCTGATACCTTTGTTTCACATATGTCTTATTACTTATTACTTTCCTCAAGTAGCATAAACCACACAATGTGGACTATGAATGTGACTTAAGTCCATTGTATAGTAAATTGGTGAAGACTTAAAAAAAGTAACATGAGCAACCAGACCATGTGTAATGCGAGTAACCAACATTTCCAAAATATGTCAGTGCATAACAAAACAGTGTGACCTACCAAAATCATAATTATCTGTATTCATACTTGAAGTTGAGCACTAATATCTGCATTAGGTGGTGTCCGACGGTTGAGCATTACCAACAAGACACATGTCTACCCTAGTTGCGGTGCCATGACGTTAGACACGGTGCAGAGTATAGCTAGGCTAATTTGTGACAATTTTATTAATATGGTTATGTTATTATAGGAGAAAAATTGCCTGAGACACATTCTGCTCTAATGTTTTTGTATGAAAGTCAGGTGATTGTGCAAAATGTGAAAAAATTTTATGAGCAAGGTGTCAAATTTCTCAAGAAAATCAGTCAAACTACAAAAGAAAAATTTCCAAGATTCTGTATTATGTCCAAGTAAGGTTAAGGGCGAATGACTGAATTCCCAAGACCTTATTGGGAAAATTTCCCAGCGCTGTCACCACTAGTGCCAGCAAGCATGCCAAAGTTTTTACCTTAGAATTGTGACCCACCTAAGCAGCGTTAGGTACGTATGTCACGTACATGATATCCATCAATGAGGCTGGCAGCCACATTCCAGAATCTGCAGTGTCACAGTACTGGGTGTTATTGATTGTCACACAAACTTTCTTTTCTAAGTTTTTTTGGGGGGATTTTTCATCACATATCTATAACCTACAGGTTTTGAATACAAGATGAGAACTTTAAAGTTGAGAAAATGGTCACATTAGAGGAAACTGGAAATTTATTTGTAACAACGGGTCCATAACATGTTAATGAAGTTATTTCCAAGGAAACCACCTCTGCAATATGTAACCTACTGTACTTATTTGACAGGTATGGGTGACTGATTATGATAAATCATCCCATTTGGCGGAACACTCAGAGTTCCTCCGCACATGGTTCTTTCAAACTGTAGCACCAAGCAATTTTCACACTGCTGAACTTTGAGGTCAATATGAAAGGAAATTGTTCTTTATCAAAGAATTTGAACTTAAAGCTCATCGTTGACTATCAGTCACGAAGGGGCTAGTTGTGATGGAGGGGAACCTAAGTGCAGATGCAAGCCTACAGGTGAATTTCTACTGTAAAAGATCTCTGTGACTTATTTCCCACTGGGGCCCACTAAAGGTTGCACCAACCTCCCTTTTTGTCAAGAACTGTTCCAAAAATAGACTTTTAAACGAAGAAATGTTGCCACTATGCTCCCTTAAAAGGTCACAAGGTCACCGAAATCAGCAGGTCGAAACAAAACAACTATCCCTACAACTTGAACTATGCCATATTTCGGTACAACAAGCCATCTAGGAGGAGATCCATTAACGAGCCAGATTTCCATTTTTGTGTCGCGGTGACATTAGTTGCTGATGCCTGCCTAGCAGGCACCGCAACTAACAAGACACACATCTAGAGTAGTTGCGGTGCCATGACTTTAGCCATGGTGCAGAGTATAGCTAGGCTATTTTGTAACGATTTTATTAACGACGATGGCACTCTTTGAAAACACATCCAACATTTACGATCAAACCTTGTACATAGCAATACTGTTCTTAAAATACACCACCCATGCATTATAAATGAAGAAACGTACCCATAATATTCCCATAAGAGGTCACCAAAATTAGCAGGGTCAAAACAAAACAACAATCTCTTCAACTTGGACTACACTGTATTTCGATAAAACCAACCGTCTACGAGGAGATCAATTAATGATCCAGAATCCCAATTTTGTGTCAGTGACATTTGCTGCTGGTGCCTGTGTAGCAGGTGCCACGACTATAAAATGCATCATAATATGCAACAAGTTTGAGATGAAAATGCTGGAAAGTGAGTGGTCAAGGATGTTAAATGTTGATCATGCACAACCTATGTGCACTTTTGGTTGAGTGTCTCAATGTATTCCAGACAACCAAGAACATGGATGATGAGGTGAATGTCACTTTATATATGTTTGGTAATTATTTAATAAACTACTTAAAACTGGGTATTGTGTGTTTGCAACAGCTTAGGCAACTAATTCACCTACTGTACCAGGCCATGCTGAGGTTGGTTTTCATGGATTGTACATGTCTGCAAGCCCATGCAGTTATTTTGACAAATTTGGAGTCTTAGCTGTTTATTCACCATTAATAGTCCGCCCAATGCGATTTTATCCTTTTTAATCAAATATGGAATTCAGTCTTATTGCTTGTTATTAAATGCATCAGTATGTTGACAATATTTTTTGCAATTTTGCTGAGAGTCTGCCTTAAATTATTGTGTACATAATCATAAGAACATACTTTTACATACTGGCCTATTCAAGATACTTTTGAGAAATTTCGGCCATCCTGGGTGCAAGTCCAAGCTGCTTAGGACAATTGAAAAAGCAAGGGAACTGTTTCCGACATTCTGTGTGGTATTTTTGTCGCGGCAATAACTGCATGCTCCAAGATATAGTTTTGGGCAGATATCCCAATGCTACCTCAGAGTTGCAACTTCTGACCAGGAATCAAGTAGCAATTCTCTCTCCTTAGAGTCATGCTTCCTGGGGAATTAAAATTAGTCAAAAATGCACAAAAATCATATTTTGGAGTCGGCATTTGTCTTCATTGACATGTTCTAATGGAGTATTGTACTAAAACAGACTCTTTTGGTCACCATATTTTCCTTATTGTCTTCCTTGCAATTGAGCTCTGTGATTCTCTGACAATGGTACAAGTCTGGCACCTCGGTCATTGAAAAGCCTGTAAAGCGGTACTGTGGCCAAATGGATAAAGGTAGTGGCATTTGAAGCGATGAAGCTTGGCAACCAGGAGGTTCAGGCAATCCCTGGCCGGGTCAAAGTAAGGTGGGTTTTTCATCCACGAGCAATCTATGGTTTTCCAATCTGAACTGGCCTTTCAAATTCAAAAGAGACCAAATTTGATCTACTGTAAATTGTTGAGTTGGTAGCCACCTGACGTGAAGTTGTAATTCATAAGCCACATAGGCTTCTCCCAAACTTTTGGGTCGCTTAGCATTGTAAAACAACTGCCCTTCAAGGCCTGAATTAATGTAATCCTAGTGGTGTTCTTATTGGTTTAGCAGGCTAGCACTGTATAAATTGACAGGTTGTTGCTGCTGAAGAGTACAGTATGTTCCAGCCTGGCTTATGACTTTAGGAATCGTGAGCCCGTTCAGAGATACAACTAAAAGGGCAGCTGGTACCCAACTCCAAAAATATTAGGGTAGCCCATGCCTTTTTGTTTACATGACCTCATGATGCTCACAGCAATTTAACAAGACAGAAAAGCGTGAAATCTATGGTAAATACTGTATGACAGTTTTACTACAAAGAGACCACCTCTGGAATTACCTGTAAGTACCAGGGGAACCCTGAGGTAATCATAAATCGGCTTTGTGTGTTTATTGAGGGAATGATGAACAAGTTAATGAACTGTTGTTTATACATAAATGTATGTTTGCCATAAATTTTCATCATTTCAAGTGATTTTGTGTATTTTAACTTAACTTTCAAGTTGTCCTGGTAGAGTCGACAAAATGTAAGTAATGCGAGTAACTGTAACCTGATTAACCAAGGTATTAGATAATAGCCACTTCTTTGACTACTTAGTTTAAAATTTTTTACTATCAACGGATACCTTTACACCTAAGATGCATAACATGCATAACAGGTTAGATTGATCTGGTTCACACAGAGGAGACTTTTAAGTTTACTTGTCATCAATTTTTTGTCATGTCTTTATCCGTAACCCAAGTAACCAAAGTTTGCTTGCTCATAAAATGTAATCAAAAACTGATGATTTAGGATTTTCTTTTCAGTCATGCACTATGACTGCTTAGGTTATGAAAGAACTAAAGCAAATACTGCATAGGTGTCTATTTTATAGCAGCTAGTGTGATGAAATCATGCCAAAAATGTAATGCGAGTAACCATGGAATTGTAAATTTAATGATTTGCCTACGGCTGACAAAATTTTGAACCTACTTTAAAAACATGAAATACATGAATATTTGCACCCATAGTTCTTTCAACATCCCATACCTGTCAGAATCAATTACAAGGTAAAAGCCTAAAATGACACTTGTATTATACAAGCAGCATACAGCATCCAGGCTCCTTCACTATGCAGGTGTTATTCCCAGCTTGTGTGGGCACCGATCCTATCATAGCTGTAATAACATGATGATTTTTAGCCCATCTCAGTATAGCAAGATGGGGTCAAAAAAATCAATTACCCTAAACTTTGATATAAAATGAGACAGTACAGGTTACAGGTTTTCATAATTTTCCACTGCAGTGAACTGAAGAATGGAAACATGTTTCTGACTGCCTACAACAAAATTGTATTTCTTTACGGAAACTTGAAATATTCTAAAAAATCATTTTTTTTACCCCCAAAATTTTCCAAATTTGGAGTAAAAAAAAACTTGTAGAAAAAAAACAATCCCAGTTATATGAGATTTATACTAAACATTTAACTTCGTTCAATTCAGAAACAAGTAAATATATATTTCTAGAAAATTAAGGTGGGTACTATACAGGACATGTTTTGGTAGAAATGGGTACCTTAATGTTCAAATTAAGGTTTTGTACAATGAGCAACTTTGCTACAGCACAGAAATTTCCATGTACATCTAAAAGCACCTGTGCAATTACATAATTATACAGTACACACTATATAAATGAAGTCCTATAGCCTAATGTTATAGCAGGCCCGTAGCCAGCTTTTACCTGGGGGGGGGGTCCGTCATGCGCGCCAGGACAATCTAAGGGGAGCGCCACCATTGGTTGGCGCAGAGCGTACCACAAAATTTTTGGCTTTACAAACTCCCAGAATGGCCGGAAACGGCACTTCCTAGTGTTCTAAGCAAGAATATGTTCAGGCTGAACATACTTTTGCCCACCCCCCACTTTTTCACTTTTCATTGCTGCCACTGGGGTTCAGCATTTTCTTGAGGGCGTAAAGTGCCCAAGTGAGGAGCGAAGTGACCGAGTGGAGAGAGGGTGCAGTTCTCCCCCTCCCACCCCAGAGAGTTTTTGCAATTTTTACATCAAAACTGAGCGATCTGGTGATCACCTAAGCTGGAATTTTTGGACATTTTTCAATCAAATGAAAACATGAAAAAAAGCTTAGCCACAAAAATTGTAAAAGAGGGTCAACAATGGACTTAAAAAAGAGGTACCCTTAGGCAGGGCAAATTCATCCTACAGTGATATTGTTGAAGTGAAAAAGAGAAATACACCAAAAATGTGTTTGTATTTTCCTGAAAAAACATGGGACATGCTTAAATTTCATGTGCCTAATTTGGGCCTAAATGCAAGGTTTATTACCTTGTATTAATATTTTCTTTATTCCCTCGAGAGTTAGTGTGCGGCTGTATGAGAGCAACCGTACAAGTCAACGGGGCCCTAGGGAATTGTGGTGCACTGAAACAAAACAGCTACTCACACGGCTTACACTGGCTATAAACCAGCGGAATTGACATTTTGCCCAGAAAAATGCCAAAACTCCATTTAAATAAAAAATAAAAAAAATTAGGATCAGGGGGTTTGTATGAACCCCTGAATCCCCCTGGCTACGGGCCTGGTTATAGCCTATCATAAACTTAATTTTAGGCCACCTACTCATATGGTAACATCTGAGACTGCATCAAATCAACCTAAATTACTAAGATCAATAAGAAAACACACCCTGTAGCAACAAATGGCCCAGCAGGTTATTAATGAGGGTGAATTCTGTAATATCACTGGAAAACAGACTTGTTCTTTTTTACCCCAAAATTGACAATTTCATTGGGGTAAAAAAACAAGGCACTTCTGAAACCTATGGATACATGACAAGTAATTGCTCACTTGGGTACTTGATAGAAGCTTGCTAGAAAATTAGAGCAGGTCAAATAATATCCTGATACTGTATGTGCTCCACATGATAAAAAGTTTTGGTACAAACTTTGAAATGGTCGACTTTTGGGTTGTAGCTATTCAAAGTACCACTGATCAAGTGTAAAGGAATGTTCATTATTACGTTTCATGTTAAAATAAAATAGAAATGTTGCTCCAACATATAGGCCTTTGATGCAAAATATGACAACTATTCAAACCTTTCTCTGGCTCTGAGGGGGGTTGTTCTTTTTTACCCCAACTACCCCCTTGTTTTTTTACCCCAACTGACTACTTGACCACGACTACACTAACTACAGTACTTGCCCAGGATCAAATCCATACTTAAATGTGGAGTAGTGCAATAAGTAAATGGTGTTAAATGCAGTTGGCTGGCAAAATAAATAAATTCTGTTACACTTGCAATTTACAATCTTTTGTAACAATTGATATTAAAATAACCTAACCGATCATCATACCTGTTCAGAGTTGCAAAAGTGTATTATAACAAATGTGGGATCTTAAAAATGATGTTGGTAAACTTTAACTTCAGGCCTAAAGGCTTAGGCTTCATATAGGCACGGATCTACAATACAGTATGCATTTACTCTCAAAAAACCAAACTTCAAATTGAAAAGCAAAATTACTGTTGCAAGGGAGATCGAGCTCTGAATGGACATAATTGTACAGACCAAAATTTAGCCTACTGTGAAGTGTGTATAACCACAGTGAGGCAACAATTTATTTTGCTCAAGCAGTGTTTACCTTTTACTGTAAGTTTTTATTTTTACATCACAGCATTCAAACAATGAACAATTTACATTGCCTTATAAGCACATAGTTTATAGAGATATTCTGACACACAAACACAATGCAGTATCTCTATAAGTGTCACAAAAACCTCCTGACTTAACAAAATATTCTGCCCTACTTTTCAATACAATTCACAAACAATTCCATTGAAAGACCTACTTCCCCATACTTCTGTGTCGTAATGTGTAATTAAATGAAATTTTAGCTGTCCCACACAGTGGCAGTGTCAAGCCTCTCTAATGGAAATATGCTTTACTTCATAATTGTGCATGGTAATCCAACTGGGCACTCTGATAACAGAAATGGAGGGACAGTAGGAGGGGGGCTTGTAAAGTATGAGAGCATGAATCTGAGAGCACTCTCTTTAATACGAATCCCTGAGCTGTGTGTTCTTCTAAACAAATTACATGCCCAGGCTTTCATTTAGGGTGGTTACACAACTACGTTTTCAATGGATTGTCCAGCTTTGAGGGGGCCTGTCCTCTGTCCAGCATTACTTGATGCCCCACATTGATTTGCCCTCCTTTTTAAAGGTCTGCAAGACCATATCAAAGAAAACTCTTACAAATTACAAATGAAAATAAAGTAATGAATGAATTCATTCCTATCACATACAGTTTTACAAAGAGAAAAAAATGTTCGGATTCATGATCTAAAATATAAGCAGTACTCACTAGTAACATTCCCAGATGACCATAATCCTATACTGGATGAAATCAGTTTGACATATATAGCTACAGCTAGCATGATGGCCATATCAGTGACCTGGCATGGCTAAAATGGTCATGTCCTCCCCTTTGGAAATAAAGAAATGGTGACCCTACTTTCATTTTAACTTCCCAATACCTATAGCCCTATCACTCTACATGGTTGGCTTATAAATCAATATGTACCAAGCCCAGAACTAAGGTTTTCAGATTTGATTACTGTGAAGCAAACACCTTCCGCTGCAAACCTGAGTTGCAGCAGAAGGTTATAGTAGTGATTGTCATCTGATGTGTGGTTTTGTGCTTACGCATCTGCATGAATAACGTTATCATACTGTACCATGAAATTTGAAAATGCAGTTAGTGAGATGATGCCCAAAAATAAAAAGACTCGTGTTGAAACTATGAGCATTGTAGCTGAATTTATTTCCCTATGAATGCTCATTTTCTAACCCAACCCTTTTATTGTTTGACTGGGGTATACCTGTTACTAGACATGCCAACCCATAGTCGAAGGCCAATGAGTCTATGTGAAAGATGTTCATGTCCAGCAATCAACTATGTCCTCAAGCTTCACTTAAACTATGCACACATATAGGTACAAAGTTGGGAGAAAGTTGATCTCTTTTAGTGAGGCCAATACCTAACATTGGAGTAGGCAGGTGTGGAATAATACTCTTGTGGTGAGAATGATTCATGCTTGATTAACAAGAAAATCCTGACATACATGGCAATTTTCATGCAACTTCCTAGAATGTACTATACAATGGCAGTGAGGAATGAAATCAACATGCATAAATCCTTTCCACAGTCAGGCCTACACATGAATTTTAATCACTTCCTCTTTAACAGCAAGCAGTTCAGATTATCTTGTATCAATCACTGTTAGCAGAATATACACCTTCTCAATTTAGTTTTTCATACAGCACAAGTGTGGCACTGGACCTTAGCGAAGATCTAATACACTGAGTGAATGGTGATTTTAAAAGCTAATTGTTCCCATGCTTAAATACACTTACTTGATGCTGATATGATACAACAAAAACAAATGAGAAAAAAATTGTCAACTATCACTATATATCTCGACCACTAAAATCAATGGTCTAAATGTAAAATAGCATATGTCTACTGAGATAAATTAAGTGAAAGATATAATGAGTATGCAATAATGGTTTTGCAAATCGAAGACATATGGACCCTAATATAAGATAACAGCAAAATTTGCTGCGTTCAGTACACTGATGGTGTACTGTACTGTAGCAAGGTGTATTGCATCCACTAGTTTCGGGCAAAGTACAACAAATTAACAAAAGCTTGAAGTGCTGTGACCCTTGACCCTATACCACAGTAATGCTTTTTGACTTCCTGTTGCTTCAAGTCTAGATCTTGAGTTGGCAGAAAATTCCCAATTCCAGTTTTTGCCAATTGCTGTCTTGGCTTTAAGCTGATCAAATTCTCTGCCAAATTAATGCCCAGACAGCGGTTGGTAAAAACTGGAATTGGGAATTAGGGCAAGGGAAAAAGGTTCTTTAAGTTCATTAGCTTTCCTTTCACTTTCCTCTCAGGTAATTTCAGTTATAAGCAGGCGAGTTCTTGACCACAACGTGCAGTCTCTCTTTCATCACACTAGAGGGTTTGCTCAGTGCTAGCCCTGTGAAGACCATAAATCTTACACACATAACTGAACTTTATCCTGCTCACTGCTCGAGATCTTGTTAAATTCCATCTTTCCTTCCCTTTTGGTTTTTTTTTTTTTCATAATGCCAAGTTTTTGTTATGGGGGTTTGCAGATTTTCCAAAGTGGAAATTTTCCCTAATGACAGATGTCTACAATGTCAACAGTTGTCTTGCTACAGTATTGTTTCATGCAGTGTGCATTTCAGGAAATTATTCAAGCAATACTCTCTCAATCATTTGTGATGTTGGTTGTTGGAAAGGACTTCTTTGATTGCATTAACTACTGTACCATTGAAAGGTTTGGTACAGTAACTAGCTTTTGTATGAATGGTATCAAAGATACCAAAGATACATAGGAAGTTTCTCATAATAATACAGACATTTTTAAAAAAAAATTACCAACTGGAAATTTCAACTTTTATATATCACTTAAATATTCATATTCTTAATAATACCTCTGACAGTGTATAGAAGATGGCGACAGTAAATCTGACTGTCTTAAATAATTGTAGCCTGTTCTTTGTTTTACTGGGACCAAGTTTACAGACAACTATTTTCCACTTATTCAACTGTATTGTTATTTGCTAGAGTTGAAAGTCACAACCAGAAATTAAGGACAGAATAAGGTGAACCAGCAGAATTCCGTCTCTCTCACAAGATTCCTTTCCTTGCTTTTAAGACTCCCGTCACTGATATAACCCCCTTCCCATAATTATTTTGGATTCCAGATTCATGACAGGTGCTAAGGTCACAAATAATTGCATCAATTTCTCCTCCTTTCAACAAAACTTTTGTGTCAAAAGTGTAAGAGACAGACTTTTGGTCACTTTTTCCCCATTTCACTCAAGTATTTTAAAAATGTTCCATGAAATTAAATGTCTTACAATGTGAACATCAAAGTGCAGCCACAAAAAATTATCTTCTTTATTGTAATCAGCTACCTCTGGGTGATTTAAAGAAAATTCTGTTCCTCGTGCATGGATTCTTCAACTCTTCTGTACCAAAATCCAGACTTGAAGTGCAAGAATAAATTCCAGAATATGAGTGAGAGTACAAACCCATGAGTACCAGTACAAGTCCAAAGCCATGGGCAAGAGTACAGAAAATTTACTCAGGTAGATCAGAACGAATATTCAGAGCACGTGAAGAGAATTTAAGGCTGGGGTGTACAGTATTTCAAATAAATGTTGCTTTTGATTATGTACGACTGTCAATATTACATTTTATAAGAATTGACATGCTGTTGACTGTCCTTAGAGATGAATGAAATAATACATGTGGTATAAGTAGGGTTATTTCTTTACCTTCTTCTCTTTGTCAGATGCTTAAAAGTTACTTAATAATTGGGATTTGAAACCGAATGACCACCTTGCAAGTATGGCCATTCTCTATTGCATTGATCACAAATTGCAGAAGCTTTATTGTGAGAACTTGCGATATCACTTGGAAGCCACAGTCAAGTAACAAGTGGAACTTAGAAAGCAAAGAATAATCTAATTGGTGTTTCAATGTCATTATGTTGTAAACGGAAACCCACTTTTAGAGTGCTTTTTTTTCATAGTAACTTTTCTGAGAAGAAATTATACCTAGTAAACTGTGCAGTTTACTTAATATTTTCTTCTCATAGTGGCGGTCGGTCTCAAAGAAGTTTACAAATACAGTGGAGGGACAAAAGCTTGTTTTTACCAATAAAAAGAGACTACTAAAGATTGATTCCAGCCAGTGAAGAAAACTGATTACACAGGTTTTTGTTTTGAATTTTGGTGAGTTTCTTACAAGGATTTTCCATTTTATAACTATTTGAGCATTGATCCAAGTAGGCTATTCTAACACTGGTAGGTCTAGTTTCAGCTTCTAAGATCTAATGCATGCTCAATTCCATAAACATGGAGTAAGCCTCAAAACCATGCTGAATTAAAGCAGTTACAAAAAGGTTATTCTCAGACTTCACAAATCTATTGTCTAAGTGAGGTATGCCTATACCTTTTTCCCAACCCATGGGTTGAATTCCCAAAACCAGTCTCCTCTGGTAATTAGATGATATAAGGATATTACTCAGGGCTTTGAAATAAGCTTTTCCTCTCTGGAGCTAAAAACAGCTTCCGACAACCTTCATTTTGAAGCTTTTCTGGAGCTGTTTTAGCATTGTCTGGAGCTGTTTTCAATTTTTCAAAGAAACAACTGTTCCCTGCATGTAGCATCCTCTAATTGTCTCCTAACCTACTTGTGCATGGTGTGGTCATTCCATCTCCGAAAAACTTAGAAGGGAATGGAGGGGCTGTGTGCATGTACCTGTATATGGCAGCTTTGGATTACTTGCATTGGCACCTTGAATATATGTATGCGGGAAGTGGGGGGGGTGGGGCAGGAGTTCATTAATTCTATCCCCCGTCCAATGGCTATGGACTCATCTTCGATTGAGATGGTTGGAGTACAACTCCATTGGGTTTGGATCAACTTAACTTGGAGACTAATGACCTTAGTTTGTACTGTATACAGCTTCTTGTAACAGTGATATAGGTGGAATTTGTGAATATTTTTTCAAGTTTTGACATGCAAAGATGCCACCTTGTACTGTAGATAAAATAGGACCCTGCATGGTTAAGAACATGGTAGAAAAAAAGCATAACTTTGGTAGGTACTCCAGAACAAAAATAATTAGAAAAAACATTAACATCTGAACAGCTCTTCAAGTCAGAAGATCATTGCAGATACACGTGTGAAGGATAGGTTCTCTCAATGCCCAGACATGCTGAAGAAAATTACATCGTAGAGAAAAAGTTTCCACCATAAGCTTTCAAATGTATCGCAGAATGGTATTTAAGGGTCTTTTGCACATATGCCATGTAAATGTTTTTGGCATTCTTGACCACTTGGACTTATCATCGATGCTTTTCAATTATATATCCATTCCTGCTTTGTTTATGTAAGGTACTGTACAGTAGCATTAGTAGTACAAACGTGTATGCAGAGAGCAGTAGCTCACTTGTTTGATCAAACCATGCATTGTGGCCTGAAATTTCTTCCGTAGGGGAGTCTAAATGTTTGTTTAGTCATTGCGTTTGCCAAAAACTATCACTTTATAATGTCATTGGTTTATTCTAATTTTTCCATCCATCTTAAATTGTTACGGGTAGAATTTTGATCTAGATCGTATAGTGTAGTGTAGTGTGCTTAATGCGATGTCCAGTACCGTGACATTGTGCATGCATGCTCTCCCGTGCTTTTTGTAGAATTTACAAGTTGGTTGATGTCACAGCTCAACTAAATGCACAACTGTACATGCTTGTGTAGTGTGATGCTGTATTATTGCTACGTAACATTGCATGAACAGACGGTCGGGCCACAAACACAAACTTTATTTTTTCACGTCCGGTACATCTTGCAAGATGTTGGGACAGTTCTGTAGTGTAATATTGGACATTTATGTGCGGGAAATGTTTCCGTGATTTTGAGATTGATTGCATCAGGCCTGGTGCTATTTTTAGCTTTGACAGACAAACACCTACACTTTGGTTTTTCTGGAGCAGTCAGGGCCGTCTCTGGCGCTTTGGCTCCAGAGCGCCAGACTTTTTTCGAGCCCTGATTACTGATAAAAGAGGTTTTAAGACAAACGATTCATCATGCTTTATTACTGGAAGTGCACATTTGCCAACAACTAAAAGTAATGTCAGATGAATCTTTACGTTTTGAGAGGTCGACTCTTAGTTACTGATCCAACTTTATTTCAGACACGGTCGTTTTAGACTACAGCAAGACAAGATGTTTTCTTTTTAAAGTATGGGGCCAGTTATGCATGCGTTAGGACTGTTAATATACTCTTAAGATTATTTGATATCCCTAGGGGATAACCATACCAATTTCTTCAGTTTGTAGACAGGCTCCTATTTTATTTCGTTTTTGCTTCTTTTTAGTCGCATAATTTATGTGTTTTGTATCTGTGCTGATCACCACAGTTTTGAATTCTTAAAAGTTCTATTAAATTAGAAAAGTCTTAATGAAGATTAAAAGTTTAAACATCTTGAACTGAGCTATTTGTACTCATGAGTACACATCTCACAGAACGAGTTCGAGTACAAAGACCTGATGAGTACGAGTACTTGATTTTCAAATTTCCTAAGTATGAGTTACAAAGCCATATGTACGAGTACCAGTACACAAAATATTCGAGCACATACTTAACTGTCACAAGTCTGCAGACTACCAAGTAATTTTTCAAAACATTTTTGTTGATTTATTTATGTCATTTAGTATATTCTAGTAAATCAAAAGTGAAACACTGTCATATATAGGCCTACAAGTAACGTTATAGTTAGGTTTGAGGTTGACCAGTTATGGCTTTCACCCCACATTGAACACTTAGTCAATAAGCTAGTTCAATCGACTTTGCAACAATCCTGAATATCAGTGTAGGCATATCGCTAAGTTGCTAACTATCCCTTTTACCTGCTGGAGTGTTGTACTATCCCTCAATCAGTGCCTCGTATGTACGCTCCCGCCGTTAGACTACGCTCCGAACTTGTATTCGGAGCGTAGTCTAACGGAGCGTACAGTAGTATACGAGGCACTGATTGAGGGCTAGGCTAGGCCTAGCCCAAGTTGGTACTAAGTACTGCGATTCACAGGTTACAATGACTTACAGTTCACCAAGGCACTTCATAAGTCTTCGTTCCCACAAGGACTTTGCCTATATAGGCCTACATACCGATAAGAACGAACCCGACTCGAGTCATCGAACTGACACCGTAATTCGCCTAACATACCAGTGATTCAAGGAAATCAGGAATCACACTTATGTTGTTCCTCCAGAGCCTGAATGAACAGTGTGCTGTGTGCCTGTGAGTCGTAACAGCTAGCTAGCTATCATCTCAGCAGACAAAATCATTTACAATTACAGGTGTCCAAACTCGTTCCTTATATGAGCATACACCAAAACCACACTGTGAAGTTCAGTCTCCTATCAGTGTCAGCCGGGCCAGATACATTAACTACGGTATCAACATTTTAAAAACTCACAAACCTAATCTCGGTTTGTTCAAACTGCTATCTGCAAATGCGTGGAGGCACGAACATCATTCAAGAGTTCTTCTCCATAAATGACAGATACTCGATCGTTCTCCCCAATTATGAGTTTTACTTGGGAGAAAGCAAAATTTTTGGTTGGTTACTGCTCTTTGATTGACATTAGAGGTACAATATTAAAAAAGCAGAGGTCATATTAAACAGCATACACACAGTGTTCTGATTACAAATTAGGGCATTGTACAGATTACAAATTAGGGCACTGTTAGTTTAACCAGTGTATAGTTTGTAAAGTCATGGAATCTGTGGTCAAGGATTATTTGCTTAAGTATCTTTTAGATAATGGTTTACTGAATCTGTCTCAGCATGGTTTCCTGCCTA